>JARHVA010002707.1:2145000-2410983 GCA_037957365.1 Torreya grandis | reverse complement strand
ATCTCTCTCTCTCTCTCTTGTGTGATATTTATTGTTTGAATTTTATTGCATATCTTGAATGATTGATTAAGTGGAATTTGGTTAAAGGAAAGATTTATGAGATATATAATATATTGATTCACCCCCCCCTCTCAGTATATTCCATGCTTAACAAAAAATGGGTACACATTGTAGTGCCTAACTCATCCCAAACTTAGATAAAGGTGGGTGCAAGGCCTCCATACTAATATAAAGCTTTGCCTTTGAAAGAGAAGATTAGAAGTATGATTACAAAATTGTCTTACACCACGTTATGGATTAAACAAAGATTATAAATATCTTATATGTGCTCTAAAGTAGAGGTGTAGGTTTCACCATTAAAATATGTCTATCTTTTTAAGGCTAAAGTAGGTATATCATCATGTTGCTTCAAAAGTAGTGGACTACCTATATTGAAATCTACAAAATTTAGATTTTTGGCTATTATGGGGGGTATGAAACTGATAGGAGTAACCATAGGGGATGGGAATAGAACCATAGGATATACCTTAGGCTAAGGGATGACTAATTTTTATCTCTTCTTAGATGTAAATGATAATTCTTAAAAATCAGCCCTCTTACCTTTTGTAGATGATCTTATTTGTTTACTTTCCATACGTCACCTTGAAATTATGAGTCCTTAAGTCAGTGGAGTCTCTATGTGATTTCTATGTATTCACAAATCTCATATAATTCTCACTAAGAATAAAACCAATCTCTTTCTATTTTTAGGTCCCACTAGGCATGCCAAATATTATTATCACATAAGATTACACCTATCTTGAATATGTAGCTTATTGTGCAATTTCCTAATGATACAATGGAAAAACCTCCAAAGCCATGGGAATTTGGTGAATCTATGTTAGTCTCTAGATAATTTTGACTTCCTTTCACTAAATATGATGTAAACTGATAAAATACCAGGTTTGTAAATAAATTTCTCTTTAGTGCTTTTGAATCCTAAACTAGTCTTTTAATGGGGAAAAGGGTTCAAGAATTTAAATTTATAAAAACCTAAAAATATGGTGATTGCACCAAATAATTTATATTGGATTTTAATGCTTTCTTGATAAACTTAGTAGAATAGAAAATATGTTAAATTTATTTAAGCACAAACTCATACAAATAGAAATCAGAGGTAGTATTTTAGCTATTTTTCACAAAAGGGAAAATATATTTATTCCAAACAATATTTTCAAGAGGGTAAAATACCATAGATGAATCTATTGAGACTAAAACAAAGAGATAAATATTCCAAAAATAATCTAACATATTTCATACACACAGAGATCTATTAAGACAAGAAAGGCAAATCTTTAACTGTATTTCTCTCCAAAGGTTAAAACTTGTATTAAATACATTCAAAATGCATAAAATATAAATAGCATCAAAAATATAGATTTGGCCATGGGGTATACCCATTTTATAAAAAATATATCCAAGATGAGATGTAGTTAACAAAATTTGAATGCTTAGTAAGCAAAATCATGCAAATCTAAAACACCTCATGCAAAAGAGGTGAGTTCTTCTATTTCTAGAATTTGTTTACTTGTGAAATGTCTATAAAATGGCATGCATGAGTTGGGCATGATATTTAGTGTAGAATTGCATGATATGGCATGGTTATAATTATTAGATCTTCATGTAATGCTTCTTCATCTATAAGTGGCTGAAAATAGCCTCCTCGTGCCAAAAAAAAAGCGCCCAAAATTGAAATGGTCCTTTTCAATAAGATATAACTTTGAAAATAGTTCCAATTTAGTTTTCATTCAAAAAAAATCTAACTTGAAAAATTTAATTGAGATTTTTATAACTTTTAAGTCTTTATCACTTTTGCCAAAATGAACCATGAAATTTGTACTTCATTATTTTGCACTTTTCAACAATTCATATTTGTTAAAATGGAAAGTGAAATTTACACTTGTGATTTTTACAACTTTCACATTATCTAACAATATAAAGTGTAAAATATGTTTTCTATTTTTCAAAAAGAGTTATAAAAAATATAGTTCTACCTTTGTAATGAAATTAAAAATTACAATGTCTTTGAAATGAAAATACAAATGACAATATAACATTTAAA
Organism: Torreya grandis; assembly: GCA_037957365.1. NCBI lineage: Eukaryota > Viridiplantae > Streptophyta > Pinopsida > Cupressales > Taxaceae > Torreya > Torreya grandis. The sequence goes on along the minus strand of JARHVA010002707.1, from coordinate 2,408,882 downwards.
ACCATTCAATAGAGAGGAAGATTAATCAATGTCCATAATTTATTTAGCTTTTTTATTATTCTTTGCCTGCAGTTTCTCAATATATTCATCAAAGGCCTTGAATATTTCATGTGTGCATTATGGATCTAACCTATAAGAGTAGATATTGGAGGCTACACAATTTACTTGAACATCAAATAGTTCTCTTCTGAAATTCTTTATCCCTTGCATCTCCATTCTCATCTTATCAATTTCATTTTAATACCTAATTAAAGAATGGATAGAACTCAAGATGAAAACTGTGTATTTTGCATATTCTTTTTCAGTTATCACTTTGAAATTATTTTAGACCTATTCAACAAAAATTAGATTATTGGCATCATTTACTGGTTGGAATTATATTGAGTTCATCATGTTGTCAATCTCGTGTAATACATCAATTTCCTTATTATGTGCCTCCTTGGATTGATCAATAGACTCTATTAGTACTCTTATCAAAAATTGAGTATCCCTATGCATTTCCTCATGCTCAAAATCACTCTTAAATATATTATTTTCAATGAGGGTATTCATATTCAAAGTTTGAATCTCTCCTTCATAATTATTGATCTGTTCTTTCAAAATATTATTCCTCTCTATGATTCCATAACGTTCCATCATTGCTACAATAACTCTATTGCCTTTAGTAATCAATTCCTCAGACTATTCTTTCATATCCCTTCCCATGTGAACAATATCTCACACAAAATCAATTGTATCTTGATCTATATGGATTGGCTACACTACCTATGGTTTTTGTGATGATGCACTAGGCTATATGATCTAATTTAGTGCTTCTATAAGTTGGTCTACTTTTTTATTTAGCTCATCCTTGGTGGACTTATCATGATTAATTTTTTATAAGAGAGAGTTGATACTATTATACACATCATGCTTGAGTCCCTATCTTGCTTTCTAGCCAATGTGTATATGAGAAATCTAATAATCCCCTGCCACAAGATCTTTTGATTTATCTAGTGGGAGAACTTCAATTTCAACATATCCCTCCCCTTTATCATAATTAAATATCCTAGAGAGGGTATTAGGAGTGGGTTTTGATTTATTTTTTACCTCTAACATTCCAATGTACAATATATTAGGGTTAATCATCAATTTCCTCTTCTTACTCACTAATTAGGATAACCAACTTGGGGTAGCCACTTATTGTCTTGACATAGTTTTTAGATAATCAGTAGTTCATGTTGTTACACTAGCAGACACTATAACCATTAGATACTCTTGGTAATATGATGTCATTTTTTGATTAAGAGGTACCTATGAATATCCACTTTTATCATTGGTTTTCAAATTAATGTTTTCACCAAGTACCTAGGTTTCTCAAATCTCAATTGATGTTATTTTAGGAATAGTGGAAGTGGATGAAGTGGAGGCAACTGAAGTAGTTGTGTCTTTTGGGGGACTAGAGGATGGGATAGACATAGGAGTTATGAATTTAGTAACTAGTCAAATGGTGGAGGCCAAAGTACTAAATGTGTCAATTAAGTGTGTAAGACCACTCAGGGTTGGTGATGTGAAGATAGTGGGTTGAGATGAAATGGAAATAATACTTATCCCAAGGGTTGGGATAACCTATAGATTTGTAGTTAGGATGATTGATTTTATGGATATGTAATATTGGGTAGTATTGGGAATTAATGGTGATGTAATATAAGGGATTATAAATGGAATGGAAAATGGAAGTGGATCAAAAGGGGAAGGTGAAATGAGAGGAAGGGAAAGTGAAGTGGAAACTTGAGATTTTACTATAAGGGGACCTTGAGTAGCCATTTGACTTATTGGTTCTAATTTCACTTGGATTATTGATGTGAATACTATGGGTAGAATGGTATGTGGAGTGGAAAATTGTGGAGGATTTTACATTAGAGGTGGAGGTGTTGAAAACTTTATAACAATGAGAACCTGAGATACTAGAGGAGTGCAGACATCTAGTGGAGGTGTTAACATAGCTTGAACAAAATGAGTAGGAAAAGGGTGAGAAGTGGAAATAATAATCAATACTATGGGATCTTAAGATGTAGAATCATGTGTTGATATTGTTGTATATTATGGTGAAAGATTAATTGGTTCATCAGCATCTTTTCCCTATCTACTTAACTCTCCCTTCTTTGCTTTAGTCTTCTAATTATTTTTCTTTAGCTTCTTTGATGATTCTTTGAGGACCTCTTCTTATAGGGTGATTCCCTTTGCTTTAATATTTAGGATATTTTCCCTAACCCCTATTATTTCTCTTGTGACTTGCACTCCCTTGCTACTTAGAAAACTAATAGTTCTATTGATTACATGAGTTTTTATGTCAAACAAAGATAAAGATTTAGGAATTGACCACCTAACTAGAGGTATAAGTTTATCAATGATCTATGTAATATGTACTATGTCTACTCTAGAGTATTCATCCACCAAGCTATCAAAGACTAATGCCAAATCATAATCCTTTATTTATTGAAAGGACATCCTAAAATAGTACCTCATTCTGACCATCTCTTCATCTTCACAATCTTATCAAAAATATTCATAATAAGTCACATGTTCATATGTTGAAAGATATATTGAAATGGTGACCTTATCATATGGATCAAAATAAGGTCTAGACTTTAAAGGCCTCAATGTCATTTGGCACATCTTAGCCTCCACACCTCTAGCTTTTAAGAGGGATTAACATGTGTAATGGCCAATGGAGATTGGGAAATGTATCCCCATTTTGTGCCTATCAAAAATAAGCTTATGTGTCTCCATAAGTTATCTCACTAACTCCAATAGTTCCCATTTATCATTTACATACTAGGTAAGTGTGTAGGGATATCCACTAAATATTGCTACTCTGATGTAGGTGTAGGTAGGGAACAGTATGAAGAATGAAAAACATTTGGTGACTTCATCCTTTACTACTTGGGATAACTTTGTTTTCCTATGTTTCTTATCAAACATAACAATGATTTTATAGATGAAGGCATCTTTGAATCCCCTAAATTTTTGTTTACTAGCCTATAGTGTGAGATCATGGTAGTAGTTGTACACTATTGTTATCTCCTTAGGAATTGTGTTAATGCCTAGGAATAATCTTCCTTTAGCCAAGATATAAATAATATAAGATGTCATTTAGAATTTATTCATCATTTTTGCCTTCATCAATTGCTTATGGAGGGATTCACTTATCAATTGGGCCCAATGAATGTATTATTTATTTTCTCATATGGTCTAAAAATATTGGTACATCCACTCTTGATAACACATGACATTATGATTGATAGTGACCCTGTGTAGTAGTATTATAATATCCCATACTCTTCTATGAAATTATGACTATACATGGTCTTAGGAAACCTATTAGAGGAATGCTTGGGGATCTTTATCCATTGCTTATTGATTATCTTTTGACATCCACCCTTTTTCTCCTCATATAATTATGCATATGTTTATGGAGTTATATTCAAATAACTCTCAAAATCTAGGATAACAAATACTAAGCTGATGAAGTTGGGGTATAGATCTAGAACCTTTTCCCCTTTCTCATTATACACCTCTATTCTATTAGGGTCATAGTGTTATTCTATTATAAGGACCAACTCAAGTCTTTAAATAGATAGAGGGAAGGTTACAACTTATGGTAATCTAAGTTCATAGATACTCTATATCTAGTCATTTTTGAATTATGTAGCTATCCTAGCCCAAAAATATCCTAGGTTAATATGACCTAAATTTGTATCTTTAATATCTGCAATATTGGACTCCAAACTAGAAGTCACCCTAAGGATTTTAGATTTTAATTTTATTTCCTTATAGGCATAAAAATTGAAGTTATTGTTTTTATGAGAACCCAACTATGAAATTTGGCAAGATCTAGAGGTGTTTGGAACACTTATACTCTCTAGTGGAACTTGGACATGTTTTGAGTACATGAAAGTTTTGGTATAACTAGGAAGTACTGGAAGCACATAGTGTTTATATAAACTTAGGTTCCTTGTGGAGTTTGAAGGTGCTAGAGGCAGGTTCACTCTCCTTGAAGTGTTGGAAGTTTACAGGGGTAAAAGGTGCTTGAGGTAGGTGGATGTTACACATTTTTTGATGCCATATATTTGGTAGAAGTGGAAGGTACTAGAGGTAGGTCCACTTTTTGTGGAGTGTTATAAATCTATGGGGGTCAAAGGTGATCTTGGAAAGTCCACCTTCTGTAAAGTGTTAGAAGATAATTTATAGGGAATATTCATTAGTTTTAATTTGGGATATTCTTAGAATATTCTTTTAGCTAGATGAAAATAAATATTTTGATTACAAAATCTCAAAGGGAAAATGAAGGGCTTCTTTAGAAATGATCTCTTGAGAAGTCAAACCTTTGAAAATGAAACCCTATAAAAACCCTAAAAATTGATAGTAATCTTTTAAAAATTACACAAGGACCATAATTTACCAAGAATCTAACATAGATAACTCCAGAACAATGTTATTGAGTAATGGTAACCCCTATTGAAGGCTATTGAAACTTTTGTATAAAATGGAAGAACAATCTAGAAAAAATCATCAAAAGACAAAAAAATATACTGAAACTAAAGGGGAATACCATGAATATGATATTTCAATACATACATGGTTAGGTACTTTGTTTGACATGGCTTGAGGTTAAAATTCATGGTGTAGGTGGCTAGAGATCTAAGATCATAATTAGGAAATAAACAATAATAATGAAAATCCTAAACATGCTTGGTTAAATAGTAAAAAAACCTACATTAATTATAATTATGGTAGTTGGTGGTAGAGGTTGGACTTTCTTAAAACATGTCCACTATCTATAGAAAGGGTTTGGCTTGGTGGGAGGTGGAACTCTTGAATCACTTTGCACACTTGGAAATGTGTAATGTGATCTTCAAGTTTTGCATCCTATGAAAAGTAGTTGGTAAGTAGTTCGTAGAAGGCAGAGTTGGGTGTGCACTTTGCAAGTTTGAAAATGTGTAATGTGAATTTTAGGTTTTACATTTTGTGAAATGGGGGTTTCTCTTTCTTGGTAGGATCTAGATCCCATCGTGCACTTTTCATGTTGTGAAAAAGTGCACACTGAGTGTTAGATTCCACTGGATTAGGTGCATGGTGGGATCTAGATCCTGCCATGCATTCTGCATGTTGTGAAAATGTGCAAAGTGCATGGTGAGTTCAAGATTATGCCAGTTTTAGGTATGGGTGCTTTTCAAGATCCAAAACCCATGAAGCAATTTGCACACATGTAAATTAAATCTAGATTTTTGGATCCCACAAGGTAAAAATGGAAGATGGGTTTTTTTAAGGCTTCAAGGTTTTTATAAAAAATAAAGGGGGCATCCCTAAGAGATCATTGTAATGATATTTTTGGGATTAAAATATCAATATATACTAATAAGAGACTAGTCAAAGAAATTAAATAGATATGTGGTGATAGACTTCTCCCACATATTATTTCCTTGGAGAGGTATTCTAAATCAAATTAAAATCAATTGGGAGCCTAAGATGAAGCATCCCATTACATAATATAATGCTAAGAATGAAAAATTTAGCTATAAATATCTAAATCTTGGGATTTACACCTTCACCACAAAGTATGAAATACAAAATCCACAATTTTATGGACCTTCTCAATAATGGACTCTCCACTTTGATGGTGTGAGATCTAAGAAAGGATTAGGAATTGGTGTCTAACTGATTGACCCATAGGGTAATAAGTACCTAGTAGTGTATAGGTTATAATCCACTTGCATAAATAATATATCAAATTATGAAGCACTCATTTTGGGGCCAAAATTCACTCTTAAGCACAATTTCAAGTATTTATTTCCCTTTGTCTTTTTTGGGAATTATATCTAAGTCAAAATGATAATTGCAGCTTTTGTACTTGACCTCCAAATCTTTACAATGTTTGTAGGGCTAAAAATCTTTGTGATTGGTGACCTCCATGATATAATGAGAGAATTTGAGACACTGATACAATGTTGAATAGATTTCATGAATTTCATGTATCCAAGGTCTACCCAAGAGCAAATTATATGACAAATCTAGGTCTAACACATGGCATAGTGTATCATGGGTTAAGGTCTCAATAATAACTAGCAAGATGATGGTGCATTGTGATGCATGCTCTTTGTTGTCATAGGCCTTAATGGTAATTATCTCTAGCTATAGATTGACTATTATGTATCCAAGATGATTAATGAGCTTTATAGACATAATATTTAGCCCTGATCCATTATCTATGAGGACATGTTTCACCTTGTGCCATGTGATGACAAATTCAATATATTATGGATTATTATGGAGAGGGCCAAGGGATGACATATCACTTTTGTCAAAATTCAACTATTGGCTTGGGACTAGATCTTTGATTAGAGATTAGAATTTGTCTAAGGATATGTCACTTGAAACATGGGATTAGCCTAGGAACTCCATTAATATGTTCTTGTGGATAGAAAATGTATGTAACAAATCCAAAATGAAAATTTGTGTAGGTGTCTTCTAAATTTGTTCCACAATATCAAATGCCCTTTCCTTCACAATAGTATATGGCTTATTCCTAGCTAAAATGGTGGGTTCAATGGGTTTGATGGTAGATAGTTGTGGGCCTAGAATGGTAATCTTTGATTATCAATTTGTGATTGTATAATTTTGATAATAGATAGTATAATTATTTCTAAAAAATGATGGTGGTGAGGGGCCAAATAGGATAAGTCTTGGTTACTAGTGTACTTGTATGTAGTCATAGGTAAAGGATGATTTATCAATATAAGGTCCAAAAGGAGTATCCCTACTTGTTGGTACACCTGTATATGGTCCCAAGCAAAGGAAGGATCATTAGTATAGGTTGGTTGTTTGGAAAGGTTTAGTAATGGTCTTGTCTGGTTAACACTTGTTCTTGGATTGATGGTAATGCTGGAAATGTGACCTATTGTAATATGACCTACAACTTTGTTGTAGTCATGTGCAATTACATGGTAATTATATTAATTTCTAGCATTATTTTGGCCTTGATTTTGTCTATTTTATTGATGTTTTTGTTGTTACTATTGATATTATTATTTTTGTTTTGGCCTTTATTGTTGTTGTTGTTACTGGTTATTATTTTTATGTAATGAAAAAGGGTTTTGATAGATACCAAGGTTATAATTAGATGTAGATGATCTTTATCTAATGTTATTTCCCCATTTTCTAACATATTTTTAATGAGATGTTTGATTTTCACATAATGATGTAGGTTATGTCCATTAATCTGATGATATTTGAAAAAATCATTCTCTTGGTACTAATGTGGATAGGGATTTCCCTCTTGATAGTGTTTTGGTATTAGCCAACTAATCAAATTAGTAGTATCTAGTTTATGAAATATGGATTCAATAGGTTCTCCAAGGTCACTAAAAACATTATGAGTAGGTAAATTTCTCTTTGGAGGAGGGGTATTCAAAGGTAAGGGTTGTTACATTTGTTGAGATGGTTTAAACTATTGTAAAGGATATGCTTGTTAAATAGGCTATTGGTAAGGATTAATTTGCATTTGTAGTGTTAGATAAGAAAATGGTGTTTGCACCATTTAGACATGTCACTACTCAGTTACTCCATTTCAAACAAAATTCTTATTGTGATTAAACTTTTTGGACATTTCATAATTACTAGCTTGAGATGGTGTTGATACCTACACTTGGACTTGGTTGTGGTTCTAATTTTGGACATTTCCTTAGTTTTTGTTCTAGTTTTGATTTGATGAGGTAAGCTTGATTATCCCTTTGTTAATAAGGTCCTTTTTATCAACAAACCTTTATCTATGATCTCTTTGAAAGCTTGTGCACATTGTAGCTCTAGATGGTAAGATATCTCACTATGCAAATTTTTGGTAAACATAGCATCTAATTACTTGTCTAGTAAGCTATAATTGAAATGGGTAGCAAGTTATTTCCATCACTATAGATGACTTACAAAACTCTCATTGGCCTTTTACTTGGCTTATTCATATCTACCAAAAAAATATCATGTTCAAGATTGTAGGAAAAATATAGCACAAACTTATCTAAAAGGTTATCAAAGTCAGATGATAAGTTTTTTGGTGATTTTAAGAATCATTCTAAGGCCTATCCTATAAGACTTCAAATAAATAATAGGAGGCATATGTCATTATAAGACACTAGCTATAAAACAACAAAAAAATTAGTTAAATGAGTCTTAGGGTATCCTTTACCCTTGTATTTGTCAAACTTTGGTGGTTCGTACCTTGGAAGAAATGGTATCTGTAGATACCCCATTTTGAATACATATGACCACACATCATCCAGATTAAAATTCTTAGTATGTTTCCCAACTTGAATGGCAAAAATTATATCTTTCATTTTTTGTATTTCTTATACCAAAAAACTAGATGAAATATTAGCTTGAAGTGGATGGAACATTGGCCTAAGCCAAAGGCTAGGTGGTCAAAATTGGATTATTTTGATTGGGGCATAATGGAGGCATGGTTTATTGTGGAATGTTGTTTTGGTTAAGGAACTAGCTAGGTATATGCACCCATATATTGGGATGAGCTTATTATAATTGCATGTGTTGTAGTATAATATTCTAGTTTGGATTTGGTATATAGGCCTAGTTTTGGGGGAATTATGGTTGAGATGGAAAGATATGGCTCTAAGTAAAGTACTATTCCTACTAAGGTTGATAGAGAATTGTTATTGACTAGTCAAACTTGGATGAATAATGGAAACTTATTATGAAACAAGGCCCTATCATTGAATTTATGGCATGTTTGGAACAAAAGGCAAGTGTTTACTAATTGGCACTTGTTAAACAATATTACCTCTTGGTTATGCAAACACTTATTATGAAGTATATGATTATAAAGTGTGTGGAATTTTTTATTAACCAATGAACTTGCTAGGTATATGCACCCATATATTGGGATGAGCTTATTATAATTGCATGTGTTGTAGTATAATATTCTAGTTTGGATTTGGTATATAGGCCTAGTTTTGGGGAAATTATGGTTGAGATGGAAAGATATGGATCTAAGTAAAGTACTATTCCTACTAAGGTTGATAGAGAATTGCTATTGACTAGTCAAACTTGGATGAATAATGGGAACTTATTATGAAACAAGGCCCTATCATTGAATTTATGGCATGTTTGGAACAAAAGGCAAGTGTTTCCTAATTGGCACTTGTTGAACAATATTACCTCTTGGTTATGCAAACACTTATTGTGAAGTAGATGATTATAAAGTGTGTGGAATTTTTTATTGACCAATGAACATACATTATTGATTATGTAATGTTTATGAAGGCATCCTGGTCTATGACTATTTATCTATACTTGTCATTACCTAATGATGTGGAATATTGGTTGACCCCTATTGAGGTGGTGGAATGTTTGATTTATGTTGCATTGGTAAATTAGAGTGTGACTATTTTTGTATAATTTTAGTCATCACCTATTGTGGTAGAGTAACATTCATCACATTTTATTGAGGCAAGGCACCATTTTGATTTTGACTACTTAATCCTTGTGATTGCATACTTGGTGAAGTAGTTGGTTGAGGATTAGAGGTAGCTTGTTGTAGTTGGAAGGTAGAATTTCCTACCCTTTGATATTGTGAACCATTCATGAAGTTAACTAGAGGCACTTCTTGTAGACTAGTTGTTTGTGTAGTTAAACCACTTTATCCTGAATTGGATGACACTTGTGTGTTATCCACTATGTTTTTCACATTTATCAATGTAAAATTAGTTTACACTTCCTTAATAACTGGGGTGTTTAACATGTCTCCAACTTAAGTGATTTACATGAATGGGTCTATACCTAAATTATCTTGGCCTATCAATTTGATCAATACCCCTATTAAAGGAGTTAACTTGATGAGATTATAATTTGGCATTGCCATGTTATTGAAATTACATGATAAGTTCAATAGGTCTGGTATGTTGTCTACATCTATATTAAGTGGTCCTCTATGAGGCCTTTTCTTGTGACAAGCATATGTGGGTCTTGATATGTCATTAGCATGAGTGCTTGAGTATTTTTAGAAGAGGCATGTTTAATGGTTTGGTTTTAAGGCATGGTTAAAGGCACTCAAACTAGACTATGCAAGTTTTCATGATGGAAGTCTATTGGAAACTTAGCCCCTACCTCTATAGATCTTATTTTTAAAAATTCCTTATTTGTAATTAAGTGAAAATAAAATAAATAGGGATCATATGTAGATGAAATCATAATGTAATGCATTTTTTTTTAACTTGGTCCATAACCAATGATACACTAGTTAGGTATTGTGTTATTTTTCTTGGTCCTACTATGAGTATGTAGGCATGTTGACCAAATAGTGAGCTAAATTATCTTAGATTTATTCCCCATATTGAGTATTTTAAGGAGTATAGGTATCTATCTCAAAAACTACATCATCACCATAAGGGTCTTGACCAAATTTTCTTGTGCAACCACATTATCATATCTTATATTTTACATGGCTCTACTATGATTATAGTGAGACATATTCAAATCAATGATGAATGTTTCATGGAAAAGATCTAGAGTTATATAATATCTTTAAAAACAATGTCCAAAGGACAAATGGTTCAGACTTGGTATAACTTGGTCAAAAAGTGGAGCTATATATCCAAAAGGTATATGCTCAAAATTGTAACAAAATAGTCTAACGTCAAATGTCCTACACAGAAAGTTCAAGTGGTTGAATAAAAACCAAAATTCCAAAATATAGGTACAAAGTGTTTCAAACAAGTTTAATCTAGAAAACTAAAATTTGATATATCTTTTAAACAAGGTACAAAATCTAGACTCAAAACAAGCATATGTTAAGTCTTTTGGAAAAGGCACAAAAGCTAGCTAGACTTTAAACAAAAAAAGGTATGAGATTTAATCTAACAAATTTGAAACACTTTGGCATAAACTAAGAATTTATATGTAAACATGAACTTGGTCATTTGTTTTAAGGTATGAAACAAAATGCATATGGAGATAGATTACTTCTCGCAAGTCTAGGTACAAATAATAGTTTTCAAATTAAATAAATAATTAACCTAAGTTACACAACCCAAAAGAGAAAGATCAATGTCTAGGCTAAAATTACACAAGACATAGATAGAAATCAATCAAAATTTGGATTTGAACTTTTTCAAGTTTAATTAAAAACTCAATTTAGAAAACTATACCTCTTTAAACAAATAATAATATAGACAAGAATAGATAGTATAATGGCACTAGGTGTAGATTTAAAAGGAAAATGTGGCTTTAGTTTTAAATTTGAAATTTTGGACACAACACAAACAAGTCTATGATATTATTTGAGAAACATAAAAACATTATCATGTTTTGAAGATGTGATCAATGGTGTGTTTCAATACTTTAAGGCACAAGATTCAAAATTATATGGGTAGCATAATGACACCCTTTTCAATAAAGTGACACACACACAAAGGTTGATAAAAAAGACTAATTCACATGTATGATGTCAAATCGGTGGCATAATGCTTCCTAAAACAAAGGAGTGATGTATAAATAAGACTCATTTTGGCATGGTAAGATATACAAAAATAGATAGTTTGACTCAAAACCATGCAAGAAAGGATAAAATGACAAAAACACCCAAGTGTAACATCTTAAATCCTAAAACTGATAAGGTTGCATAATATTGTCAAATTTATTTAATATGCTCACTCTTGAGAGGATTTTAATTATTAATCCAAAAATTAAAAGTGCATGAAAAGTAGGGTTTTTAATCCCCCTCTTATCTCAAGAGTTTTTACTATGACATTGAACTTTTGTCTACTCATCCTACATCAATAGTATGTCCATGGCTAGTGGAGTTATTATAAACTATCAAATTTTGCATATTTATAGATGTTCCCAAGTGTGGCTAACATAAGATATGTTCATTTCAATTGGATCCATGTCAACTAACTTGTTGTGAAAAGGTATTATCCTTTTCACAACCACTACATCCATTACTTGCTTAGTGTAGTGTGATGTTTGATTTGATCATACATTTTGAGGGTAACAACATTAATAGAGATAGTTTAACCACTCAAACCACCATCTCAATGATTCACCATCTTAATTTATATACCCCACCATGGAGTGGGGTTGAAATGATGCTGGGAGATAAATTCATAGGTCAATACTTCCCTAGAGAACCCATGAGGAGGTGATGAACTCATGCTCATAAACTAAAGTACATGAAAATAAATACAAGTGAAAAGAATTTAAAGGTTGTTTTGGGGTCACCCAAACCATAGGGATTTGGAGAGGGCCTTAGAAAATTTATTCTCATGCTTTTGTACTAAATCAATAAAAGTAAATAATGATCACTTTTATTTACTCAAGTTTCCTAAAGGATATAGGGGGAGAGCATACACATGCCACTTAGTTTGCTAGAAACAACCAAATTTCAACAAACAAGTATAAAATAAACAACTCTTAAGAGTATGTAATTAGATGTGATAGTTCATTATATTGCACTAAAATGAAGAATGTTGTGAAATTTTTTACCCTTTGTAATTTTTTGTTGAAAACTTTAAACAAAGTGAAAATGATTTAAATAAAAAGATTATTAAAACACCAATTCAAAATGTGAAATTTGCAAGTTAGAAGTGTTTTAAATGTATCTTTGTGGCCTTTGGGTCCTAAAAAAAATGTTAGAGAGTCCTTGTGATTAGAATCATTTCATAAATGAGAAAATAACTTCCCAAATCTTTTTCTCAGGTTTACACATATAGTGCAAAACCATAGAACAAAGAATAAAACTACAATTCTATCTGTAAAACTGTGACTGTCTGCATAATACTACAACTTACATAAAAATATAGCATTAAATGCAATATCACTACTCTAAATGTAAAATCATTGAAATAAAGGAAATATTAATACTAAAAGAATAATTATATTACAACTTTATCCAAAATGGTTAGCATAAACCATTAGTAGTTTAAAGCAATATTACCAAAGTTTAATCAAAATCGTAGAACTTTTGGTAATATCACAATTCTCAGACTAGTGATATCGTAATATCACCACTTTTATCATGACATCACAACTCTTATACTATAGATATTATGATATCTCAATTTTCATTATAAGCCTAAATAGTTAGTAAAAAATTTAACATTTAATGACAAAAATGCAATAAAAATAGTTAAATTGTGACTGTGTGAATAGTGATATTGCCACAATATCATGACTTCAAAGAGTAAAAGTGATACTACAGAGGGAAACTTTGTGAATTTAAAAAAAATGTCCCTTAGCCTCCAATTTTTATCTATTTTGATCATCAAGCTCAAATTTTTACATGAAAATCATTAAGAGAGTGCTCTTAAAGGCCTTAGGAGCAACTTCGTGGGGTGTGCATATAATCAGGCATGCCAAAATGTGAACTAGGAATTTTATATAGAGGGGAGGTTAGTCTTGTGTTAGTTTCATAAAAAAATTAAATGAATACACTAAGTTTCTAACACCTCTAAACTAGACACTAGGGAGAGCTTAGTAGTAAAACTAAATGAAAGAAAAATTAAAACATAAAAGACATATCTCTTTTACCTTCCTTTGGAGATCTAAATGGCTTTGTTGAATGGATTTATTGGCTTGTGCATCAATAAGTCTTTGAAAATAGAGGTTTTTTGTCTCCTTATCTCCTTTGCACCTTGGATTTGACATTTTTTGGCTTAATATTTGAGCATGGTAACATTACTTGCTTATAATTTAGGCATTATAACACTACATCAAAAAGATCTTGTTGAAGATATTTGTGCATAATAACGTTTCACCAAAATAGCTAATGGTTCAATAGGCAAGGCCTTGTATTTATATCCTTAGGAATTAACTCTCACCCAAGGTGAGTCAAGGTTAAGTTTAGGGTTGGAATGGGTTAAAACTAAATATAGATGAGTTAAAACTACATATAGTTGAGTTTATATTTTTCAAGTAATTATGATTTGCAATGACTAGGCATGGATCTCAAATTAGATATTTTAAGATATTTTCAAAGAGCTTGACAACTCATAAAGGCAATGATGAAAGGGTAAAATATTTTGAATTTTTCAATTTCCTTTTTTAAATATTCATTAATTTCAAATGGGTAATTCAACTAGGCATTTAATCTTATTTAATTTGTCAATTTATTTATATTATACTTTTAGCACTTTCAATATTTTTATTAAGTGTGCAATAACCCCACTTAATAGGTCCATAGGCCAAATTGATATTTGTGATGTTGAAAGGTGAATAGGGATGAATCTGTGAGAGGTTATTATTGCATAGAATAGAATACCTCAATTAGGGATGTCTCAACATGATTTTGAGCTTTGATAAATGATTTGCAAGTAAATTTTATATGTTCAATGATTATTAGGCCTAATTTGTAATGGTTGGTAAGAATTGATCTGAAGTTTGGTTGGAAGATAGTTGTGGCTAGTTTTAGGTGTCTAAAAATCTCATATACCCAGTCCCTCTATTGACTAACCAAATTATTACATATTTCATATAGATCCAAATAATCAAAAATACATAGTCACATTAAAATATAAGTGTGGTTCATATATATATTGAACCTTATTAAGAACTTAAATCTACCATTTGAGTTTAATATATATGAGCATGTTTATATGCATAAGGATGAGTATTAAACTATAATTACTTATTTACCTACCCATATCTAGGTTATTTATGGACTTAATCAAGGTTCCCAAATCCATTTAAATAACAAATATACATAGTATAATGCATTTTTGAGTATATAACTACTTTGTTACCCTGTATGTACAAATTCATTGAAATTAAATTCAAAATAAATCTAATTGAAACCATTATGCTAGTTCTTTATACAAATGTCTTCATCTATATAATGTGTTACTAATAGTTTTTCATTTAAATCCTTATGGTTCATGTGATTATATATATATATATATATATATATATATATATATATATCCACATGTTAATTCTTAAAAATTCATCATACAAGTGTGTGTGTGTGTGTGTGTGTGTATGTATGTATATATATATATATATATATATATATATATATATATATATATATATATATATATATATATATATATAGATTTAATTGAGTATATACTCATGTATATATTTATGTGTCTATATATATATATATATAATCTCTAAACCCCACTTTTTTTAACACAAAAATTATAAATTGGCTTAAATATTTAAATGATCATATAGACAACATTTTCAAGTCTATTTTACAATATACCCAGAATAATATATAACAACCTAGTGTAAATCAAATAGCTCAAGTTGATTTGTATATATACCCATCAAAATAATCTACTATGTTTGAATAGTGATATTTTAAACATTAAATAGGGTTAGGATAAACTTTATAAAGCCTATATCAATCATGGCTAAGACCTATTTCCCTACCCCAACCTTCCTAGGTAACCTTGGGTTAGATATAGGGTTCTATGGAGGCCAAGGGCTCTACAAGGACCTATATACAACCCTTCATAATTTTCCAAATTTTATAAACAATTGAAAAAATAGTAACCCAAAAGTAATTTGAAAATCCATTCAATAAAAAAATATCACACACATGTATTGAATTACAAAACCTACTTGTGAATGCTAAAGAAGTTGTATATATTCCTTTTTCTTTCCTTCAAGATATCACCTTCTTCTCTTCTATCTCTTATTATATGTATGTCATGAACCATCCTATTTATATCCCCCATTCTCCTCTTTTTATTATTTTTCCATCCACCTACTCACCTTCAACTTCTCTACCATTATCAGTAAATTAAACTCACTCAAAAATATACATGTCTAGATAGCTCAACCAACTCAAAGTCTGTTACCATGCAAACATAGTCACCTCCATGATTTTATCCAAAATAATGCTTAACCAAAGTCAATGAATGATTATTAACCATAAACATCTCAATGCTTCTCTTGAATCCATAAATAATCATATTATATTGCTTATAAAATCTAAATGACAATGATTTAAACAATCCATCATCAACCATCTAAATCACATAATCCCCATGTTTTATTCCATGCAAAGACTATCAACTAGTCAATATCTAATGTCTTCCCATGTAAATACTAAATCCAAAAATGATTATATAACTTGGAAATTCAAATAGGTATTGTTAGACTATAGTTTAATGTTGAAATGTTATCTATAAACATACATAGCAATTACAATGATTTAGAAATTTCAATATATAATCAAAATTAATATAATCATTTATTAAATATATATTATGAATATTAATGCTTTAATCAAATAGTTAATCATATACAATATCTCTTAAAATAATGTTACTTATCTTTTGATATTATAATATAATATTGTAATAATAATCTTAAATTATTACTATCTAAATCTTATAGATCAAGTAACGATTGTAGAATCCATCACAACATCATAATGTTTTACTATACATCCATATATAATAACATAGTGAGATAAGTGAATATAAATAAATTCACTAATTTAGCCAAACAATATGTTCTACGTAAGATCACAAAATTAGAGAAATCAATCAAATAATCAACATAATCATCATTAGTAATCAAGATTATACTAGAAATCATATTAAAAATAACCTAAAGGAAAATTACACAAAACATGATACTTTATCTATATCAAACTATAGTTATATAAAATGTAAAAATTGGTAACTTGAGCATGGCTAATGACACCCAACCCTTAGGTCACTCATGCTTGCTTTAATGACCCTCTTAGGCTTATATTGATTGATTCCTAGTCATCCATAGCCTTCTATACTTGATCCCAACTGATTGAGACCCCTCTTTCCATGACAAATCAATCCCCCTAGGTCTCGTCTACTCAAAATAGTAGTGCCACACTTGGACTATAGCATCAATGCCACTATTATTTGCTTTCAATGCTATTATCCAAGCCCATTTTTTTCCCTAAAGGTTAATTTCTTCTAGTTCCCCATCCTTATCCTTTTTTCCCTAGCATGATTACATTCAACCCATGACTAATGGATCCCTATAAAATCCCATCCAAAGATCATTTGGAAAGGGTTGGCAAATATCATGCAGCAAGCAAGAATACAAGCAAGACTACTTAATAAATCTTCCCTATTCTCTGTATACTAATAGATAACACACTTACAAGCTCATTCAAGTCCATACACTAGTCCTTATTCACCTCAAGTACATCCAATTTAGCATTATGCATCTTCATATACATAATTTCACAAAGGACATCAAGTAGGAGAACTACATATGGCTTGATCCCTCTTCAAAGTATTGGTATGTAGGTAGTGTGCCCACACACAAGGTGTGAATCATGTCCAATGAATATTACACACACTAACCCCCCTCTTACTCAAAATTAGTCAAAGAACAATTGAAGATAGGGTTTAAAGAAAGAATCTACTCTATAAAGAGCTATATAGACTTCTAGCTACTAAAACTTCATAGGCAAGGTCACACAAACATAGCGAGTAAACCTAAAAATACCAAATCCTTAGGAAAATATTGATAGAGGTGGACTATAGTACTAGTGCCACTACTATCTATTTTTGGTGATCATGTCCAATCACAAAACACATTTTAGATCTTATTTTATGACAATGTCTCAGTCTTGCATAGTGAATTCCGGCTTATGTCTCCGTCAAAATCAATCAATTTATAGGTAAGTTTTATTTTCTTCTTCTTATTCATATTTTTAGAAAAGTTTGAATTAAAATTAATTTCACAAATTAGTAGATTAATTATTTTTTATTTATTTACTAATTTTACTACTCAGACCCTTTAACTAAATTAGGAATAATACACCAATATTTCCAAGTTTGTTAGATCATGTGGTGAACCAGACTTACTTTATTTATGTATAAAAACCCTAAAAAACCTAGATTAAATTTCCTACTAATTTTTTATATTTTTATACTTTTTTACCTACATAACAAATAAAAAACTAGCATTAAATTTTAAATTTTCCTAGTAATTTTAAAATAATTTTCTTTCAAACCTTTATTGCCCATACTAGGTCCCAGTATTTTTCCATTAATTGTATAATCATTTTTTTAATTTTTAATAGCATATTTAAATTAAAAAATACACTCAAATTTAAAAATTCAATAGTAATTTTTCAAAACTTTTATTTTTTAAAACCCTAGTTGCATCTACTAGGTCTTGTTAAATCACTAATTTTCCAAGAAATTTTTGACTTTTTTTCTTTCATATATAACTTAGAAATTAAATTTTAATTTAAAATTTTCATAGCAAATTACTCAAATAATCATTTCTAAAAATCCTAGTTGTATGTACTAGTTCCTATTTGCTTATTAAGGTATCACCTTACATGTTTGTGAGCTTCGTATTCTTTTTATGTAATTTCTAATTGACTATTTTTAGGACTTTACATTTCCTATATTTAGTATTTTATTTATTTTTCACTTTGCCTATTACAATTTTTCACAAAAAATTCAATAAAATTTCAACTTATTTTCCTACTTTACCAATGGCCCAATATACTAGTTTCAATGAAACTGATAAAATGTAACTTCAAGAACTCTTAACTAAACACCCTGACATGCAAGATGACATTCTTAAAATACTAAAAGAAGAACAATGAGTAAACAATGGTCAATCTTCCCAAACCATAGAGCAACTAGTTACAAATGACACTACAAGGGAAATTATGTCTCAACAACCCCCTATATCAACCCAACCTATTTCTATGCCACCAATTATAGCTAGTACATCTTTGTCTCATAACATGGTAGCCCTTATATAGGAGATAAAATATCTGCAATCTAAAGTGTTACATCTTGAGCAAGGTGCCTCTAGACCTACACAGGCTTTGGATTCTTTTTCTCTATAACATACACCATTGGCATATCATATTACTTATACACCTTTTCCACAATATTTTATTCAACCCAAACTTAATATATATGATGGAAAGGGTGATCTAGAGGCACATTTGAGAGCCTTTTATGTAGCATGCTTATATTATGTACCCAATCACTAGCTACTTACCAAGATATTTCCACGAAGCCTAAAGGATTATGCTTTACAATAGTTCTACAATCTACCAAATCAGTTAGTTAATGCATTCAATCCTTTAGCCAATATGTTCCTAGCTCATTCCAACATTAACATTGGTGATAGGATTTTATATGTTCAAGTTACACAACCAAAAAAAAGGCCAAATGAGCATCTCATAAATTATGTTCTCTGATATAAGACTATTTTGGCTAAGATGACTAGCCCCATGGTTGATCAAGAGTTACAGGATCTCTTCAAATAGAGTCTTCTACCAGATTTGCATGAATCAATTATGCTCAAAATATTCTCTTCCTATATTGAATTATGTCACACACTAAAGGAAAGAGAAGTCAAGTTAATTTCAATGGGAAAACTCAAGTACACAAGTATCTCAGACACAACAAACAAGAGTAATATCAAAGTCTCATACAAATTAAATGTCAATGATGACAAAATTTAGAATCAACCTATAGTTAATGTGACTTTAGAGCCCCATCAATGAGTAATTTTATCAACACCTCCTTGGTGAACCTTCACCAATGTACAAGTTTTTCCAGCTATAATTTTACAACTATTGGAATGTAACATCATATACATCCCTCATATTTGGGAAGCTAACACAACAAATCCTATTCCATATGGATATTATCAACATGAATTTTGAAATTTTATAGGGCACCAGGCCATGCAATAAATAAATGCATTAGTTTGAGAGACAAGATATAGGATTTGATAGATGGCAATCATATTGATCTTGGCACTTTAGTTGAGCCTCCTCAAGCAAATCAAACACAAGATAAAGCTTTGAAAATATTTTCATATCCTTTCCATAGCATTTCAAACAATAAATATGGGACACATCAGGGATTCACCATGTATATCATGCACATCCCCAACTAGATACTTATAGGGCACCTTCAATTGAGACACATCCTTTCAGTAACATAATTGGTGTATACAATTCAAAAGTTCCAAATAGACCTTCCATCTCCTTCTCAAAGTAGTAAATCATTGAGGATGATGTATATTATCATTCACTCTTTATCAGAGCTTACATTCATAGTTATCTTATTCATAGTGTCCTCATAGACAATGGATCTAGTGTGAACATGTGTACTATAACATTATTACATAATTTGGGATATTTAGAGTTAAATATTACACTAACATACATATTTATTAGTGGATTCAATGGGCACATATATATTTCATTGGGTGAGATTGTACTTCCTCTATAGGTGGGTCCCACACATGTGTCCACACCATTCATAATTATTCTTAGTGTAGGAGTTTTTAATATGTTACTTGGTCGACCATGGATTCAAAAACTTTGATCAGTACCTTCTATAATTCATTGATGAATTAAATTCATCCATGCTAATTAGGTTATTATATATGGTGGAGTTCCTTATGAGTTACCACTCCCCAACTAAGATCCATCTACTTTGCAGTCATCAGTTTTAGTTCAATCACTAGTTTCTATTTAGCCACTAGATTTAGTTACTCTACCAGTTATATTTCTTCCTCTATTTTTGATTCAGACATAGTTGAGACATCCATCACTAGCATAGAGAGTTCATACACCTCCATAGTTTTAAGATTCTAAATAGCTTCTAGCTACAATGTTCACACCCAAAGTATTATCAATGAGATCTCATGCATATACTCATAGAGCATGCGTTTAAAGAGCTTTTCCTACTACCATATAGGTCCCTAAGATCCCTATAATTACATCCAGTTCTCAAAGTTATAGGGAGACCCCACACTCAATTTTTACTTCAGATATTGCATAGCATTTATAACATATATAGCCTTTAGAGCCATAGTCTCAACATTTCCATCATCCTTCACATTCATGCATGATTCCTTTCCTTGATATAAGACACCATGATAGGAAGTTTCCCATGAGACTCATTGGTTAGTATCATCCTTTCCTACCTTGCCTACACATAGTTTCTTATGCTTGATTATATATAGATTATAGTTTAAAATACCAAAAACATTCAAATATTTCAAACTAAAAAAATATGTAAATAATTCAAAAACATTTAAATTATATGAATCATCCATGGTTTACATTTCTAATACCATGTTGGACTTACATTTGTTATTCTAAGCTTATTGTTTGTCAATTTATCTACATTACCATGCTTCACTTAATCTTCTTAGGAGTGTGTGTAGTGACATATAGCTCTTTGATTACTTCACTCTACCCATTGAGGGGGAATACTACTTCTACATAGAGACAGACATCAATATAGATACCCACTGGGGGCATCTTCTACATGACTACACTATCCAGGTTATGTCATTCCTACGCCACACACTCTAGTTATCATGTTGATGTACATTACTTGCTTGCTTACATAGATCATTCTATCAATACTCACTAGTATATAGCACTTATGTATTTATTAGCATATACCTATTCTTTTAATCATTATCTAGCATATTTTCCCTTTTACTTTGATTAATTAGATGTAATTGTACTTCTACTTTCTTACATGCTTTCTTTTATTACTTAACATAGCTAGATTGTTTGCATTTCTCAGCTCTTATTTGTCTCATGTATGTGCTTTGGGACATTTGCCAATGTCCTTTGATTCTATTTATGTGTGTGCTTTAGAAAATTTTCCCAATGTCCTTTGTCTATACTCCTTTATATGATTGTGGCTTCCATGTCAATTTTGCTTGTTTTAATTGTATGTGTATGTGGCATTTAAACATGCCTTATATGCTTAATTTCTAGTTTGAGTGACATGTTCCCATGTCCCTTATTTGGTTGGACCCTTGGCCATCCTTCTATGCTTATTACTTCTTACCTCATGTTATTTTTTCTTGTTTTCTTCTCATTATTTTCAATGTCATGATCCACATCATGCATTATCTTGCTTTCTTGGATGCCATGATGGACATCATGCTCCATCCCTCCAACTAACAACTAAAAACTAACCAAACTTTAATTTCTAGTTTAGTACATTGTACATGTTATTAAATTATTATATCCATCTAGATATATCAATGTTGATATAACATTTTATTAATATGAATCATGTTATATCTTGAGATATCTTGTTGATTATCAGTACTATATCATATATCTTTGTAGCATAACACACTTGCAAGGCTATTTCTTCTAAGGGAAATCATTGCAGGGTCTTCATTCCTACCCTTATAATAGGGGAAAATAAATAGGGGTTTTATTTTAGAGATTAGAGCTCCTAATTAACAAAATAGAAACATTTAGCACACCTAGAATAGCAACCAGACATCAAAATAGTCAAAATAGACCAAACACATAGTTAAGAATCCAAAATAGTCATCAAATTTGGCCTTGGACAATAGTGACCAACTAGGATAATATCATAAATGCCACTAGTGTCTACTTTTTGTACTCATATCCAAATAGTATAAAACCTACATTTTTAAAAATAAATAGAAATGCAAGTTTAATTATAGTTTTGTCAGCTACAGACTAGACTAGATTCGGTAGTTTTAGTCTAGTTTTACTTAAAGAATCTAGATATAGGAGGCATCATGTATGGCATTATGAATCTCACTTCCAATTTCAAATATGGTAGTTAGTACAACTTATAGATTAGAATCCATGTTTTAGACACCAGTTATTAGGGGTAATGTACATGGTACATTTATTTTATTTTATTTTAAAGTTCAACATTACATATGCATTCTCAGTAGTTGTGTGCCTTATTCAATCTACAAGTAGTTGGCATCATTTTATAATGGATTTCATACAAGCCTAAATTTCACATTCCTAATTTTTTGAGTTCTTGAGTGGCTTTTATACAAGCCTAATGCACTCATTTAGAGTGGATTTCATATAAGCCTAATCTCCATCTTTTGGAGTGGCCAAGAGTGGCCTAGTTTATAGCATACTTTCATCTATCCACATCAACATTATCATATCACAATACATTCATGTGATTTAAGATATATCTCATATAACATACATTTCATATTGGTATTAGTTCATAACGTCACTTCATGGGGCAATGGTGGAGCCAAAGGACTAGCTAGCCTTTGTATTCTTGAGCCACCTATTCAGAGGGATTGAACACCTAGTCCAAACATTAATCAACACACATAAGACCACCTAGCTTCACTTAGTGGGTGATGATAGAGCTAAAGGGATAGGCTTTGAATTCTTGAGCTACTTCTATAGAATTGAGCACTCAGCTCCATTCATGATATTACTCTTGGTTCAACACACATTCAATAGTAATCCTAATCACAATAGGTTTTATATTGGTCCATGTACTTGGTGATGTGTATTAATTCCTTTATCTTCCTCTCTATCTTACCTATCTTTGTACATTCTTATTTTAGATATAGTGTATCTAGTAATAACTAATCCACTTTCTATTTTCTTTTATAGATTGACACTTCATAGCATTCTCTCTCTATGCACAACCAATATCACACATCTTCATGAGCTTTACCCTTAAAGGTAAGTGTAGGTACACTTTCTATTTTTCCTTTATCCTAGTATTTCAATTTGATACATCACTAGAATAAAGGGGGGGGGGGGGGAAATATAGTCATATAAAATATAAAAATTGGTAAATTGAGTGTGGATAATGACACCCAACCCTTAGGCCCCTCATGATTGCTTTTATGACCCTTTTAAGCTTATTTTCACTAATTCTTAGTCATTATTATCCTTCTAGACTTGATCTTAGATTATCCAAACCCCTCCTTCCTTGATAAATCAATCCCCCTAGGTCCCATATTCTTAAGACAGTAGCACTACACTTGGAATATAGCATCAGTGCCATTAATGTCCACTTTTGGAACTATTTTCCAAGCCCATTTTTATCCCCATATATAAATTTCTACCAGTTCCCCATCCTTATCCTTATCATCCTAACATGAGTACATTCAACCCATGACCAATAGATCCCTATAAAAACCCATTCAAAGATCATTTGGAAAGGGTTGACAAATAACATGAAATAAGCAAGAATACAAATAATACTACTAATTTAATCTTCCCTATTCTCTATATATAGCCAACCAACACACTTAAAAACTCATTCAAGTCCTTATACCAGTCCCTAAACACCTCAAACACATCTAGCTTAGAATTTTTCATCTTCATATACACAATTACACAAAGCACATCAAGTGGGAGAACTACATATGGCTTGATCCCTCTCTGGAGTATTGGTATGTAGGTAGCATACCCACACATAGGGGGTGAAGCATGTCCAATACATTTTACACACACTAACCACCTCCCCCACCTCTTACTCAAAATTGGTAAAATAATAATGGAGGATAGGGTTTGAAGAAATAATTTGCTCTACAGGGAGCTATATAGACTTCCAGTTATTGAAACTTCATAGATAGGGTCACATAGACATTGTGAACAAAACCCAAAAAGTTTAGATCCTTAGGACAATAGTGATAGAGGTATACTATAGTGTTGTGCCACTACTATCCAGTTCTAATGCTCCTATGCAATCAAAAAACAAAGTTTATATCTTAGTTTGTAATAGTGTCTTAGTCCTACACAGTGAATTATAGCTTTTGTCTCAGCTAGATCAATTAGTTTCTAGCTAAGTTTTGTTTTCTTCTCATTATTATTTTTAGAAAAGTTTGAATTGTAATTAATTTACATAAATTAGTAGCTTAATTATTGTCTATTTATTTATTAATTTTACTACTCATACCCTTTAAATAAATTAAGAATAATACACCAATATTCCCAAAAATTTTAAATCACAAATAATTAATTATAAAACATGATATCTTAAGTGTTGTATGCAAGGGTTTCTACATTCATTTTCTATCATCCCCTAATGTCTCCATCTAGACCACCCTTTTTGATGATGCTCTCCCTCTGTCATGATCTGAGAGAAGAATTTATCCTAGATATACCTCACAATAATGAAGGTAGTTAACCCAAAACATCATTATATCCTTCAAACATTGTGGTATAATAATCAAACATGATCACAATATACTTTAATGTAAAATTACTGATAACTCATAAAAAACTAATCATGTAAATTAAGAAATATGAACTATCCCATAATCAACATATGTCATCAAGGTTAATCTAATATTAGTTAATCAAATAATTAACCATAATAATCCACAGGTCAAACAAGTTGTTTATCTTAGAGAGAAATTAGGATGTGACATCCTCAGCCATTGGTTTTATTTTTTCTAATTAAACCTATTGTCACTTGTATTTTCACCCTTGAGGAGATGCTTATCTCTCCTCATCCAAGTGGAACAATAGAAACATCTCTATTGTTATGGGTGATGATATTATTGGGATGAATCTCTAGTAGGGCTAGTTCCCTTGATGCAATTCTTTGAAGCACTCTAAAACCTGTCAATTCATGTATGAAAAGGGTTCATGAAAACAACTAAGAAAATAAAAATTTGATGCACCAATGTTTATCTCCTCCTATTTGATTGAAAATATGCTACTTAAAGACTAACAAAATTTCTCTCACATAAAACTCACAACTCCTTGTGTAGTGTCACATCAACATTTCACATGTTAGATTCAAGAAGGCATTCAAAATTTATGAAGGAAATAGATGATTCCAAGAAGGAATATATTCATATACCACTTATAAAACATCTATCCACTAAGAAAATAATACTAATAAGTACCTACAATAAAACTCTTTCTACACATTTGGTAGGTAATCAAAGATGACATGTTAGGAAATATGACCTCTCACTAAATAAGAACAATAAGATTTGAACCAATACTAAATATTATAGCATGTGAGTGGGAAAATAAATTTTATTATTTCTTCAAGAGTCTTTCAATTACAAATTTGGCTAGAGTTTTCCCAATAACCAATGGAAGGTGTTGAAAAGAGCCAAAAGAATGCATATATATAGCTTTGAGAGAGAAAACAAAGAAAGGAAGTCCAAAGGTCACTTTAACATGTATTTACTTGAATATATAAATTATAATTGCTTGTGAAAGAGAGGTGATCTAATTCATACCATGTTAGGATGTCTAC
The DNA here is from genome assembly GCA_037957365.1 of Torreya grandis. Taxonomy (NCBI): domain Eukaryota; kingdom Viridiplantae; phylum Streptophyta; class Pinopsida; order Cupressales; family Taxaceae; genus Torreya; species Torreya grandis. The sequence goes on along the minus strand of JARHVA010002707.1, from coordinate 2,382,837 downwards.
TTGTCTAAAACAAGTCATAAAAATCGTGAAAAGTGGCATAAAACCTTCAAAATTGGCATAAGAAACTACTTTTATCAAAGATCATCCATGAGTATTTGAAACTAAAAATAGGAGAGCCAACACATATCACTAATAAGGGAAATATAACTCATGGTGATTGTTATAAAATGCTCCTCCTAATTTCTAGCCATCTTTTAGACACCTGTTTTGTCAATTTTATGGAAGCTCTTTGATTTGGTCAGCTACCAGCAACAACTTGAACCATCAACCTACCTATTTTTCGCTTGTTTTGTCTATGCACTAGATGCTCAAGATTATACCATTTGTTACCTCCAAATTTTCTCTCAAGTTCCCACCAAGCTTTTTGACTCCAATGGCTATTTCCCACAATTTAAAATTGATGTTTAAATTATATCAGGGCTTTTCCTTTAGGCTTTTTTCCCAAAATAGTTCCTTTGGCCCCTTTTTTTGCATTAATTCCTTCAAAATATTGGATGATCCTTCATATTTTCTAAAATGGACCATCTTGGGAGGACACTTTACCCAGAAACTACCCTTTAGAAACTTTGTAAAGGACCATTCAGAAAGATTGAAGTGCCCTTCAAAAAAGTTGCAAATAACCCCTTCGAAAAGAAAAATTATCCCTTTGTAAATTTTAACTAAGCCAAAAGTACCCTTTGTAAAAGTTGAAGTGCCCTTCAAAAAAATGAATATGACCCCTTTGACATTATAAAATGGTCCTTTAGCTAAAAAAATGTCCTTTAGGGAAATTATTTTGGATAAAATGTTTGAAATAATTCCCGACACTTAAACAAAAAACCCAAAACAAAAACTTTGAAAGAATGAACACTTGTACTTTTATTATGGGCTTTGTATGGAACATCTCCTCCAAAGGAATACTACATAATAGTAAGACCTAAATTTGAAGACAAAGATAAACCCAAAGTGAACGGTTGAGCTCGAATGACTAAGTCTAGAATGTTTTCAAATTAAGTCTTTGAGCATGAACAACATTTCTTGTGCTTCAATGAAGGACCCCAAACTTAGTACACAGGAACTTTGAACTAGGATGATCAAACCCATATGCTCAGCTTCCTCTACAATTGTTACATGTGCAAGATTTGGCACTTTGAAAATGTTCTTTAAACTCTACTCAGATCTATTAGCATGACTCAATAAAAGTAAAAGGACCTAGACAACAAACTGATCAAATATAATAGCATTCATATTATGTTGAATAAAATTGAGATCGCACTATGACATGATATTTACCCCTAAAATATCTAAAGTCCAAATTTTTAAATAGGGGTTCCCAATTTTGACCTGAAGGACCAAAATTTAGTCAAAAAATTGGTGACTCACAGGGGTAGTATACATGTTATACTAACTAGACTAGTAGCCTAAATAGTCAATTGGGCATGGAGTCATCTAAAGACATGTAAAATAACCCTCAAAAACACACCAAAATAGAAGGAAAACCCATGCCATAAGATGAAACACTTAACAAGAACAAGACAAAATAATACACAAAGTAAAGTAAGATGCAAGATAACTCACACATGTGCATAAGCACTTAGGGAACACAAGGAAAATAAAAAAATATGTATAAGGGAAGAGGAGAAACCTTAGTAGTAATTCTTTATATATATCACATTAACTAGGATATTTAGCTCCTCTTCATTTAGCTTTGAGAGTTGGAAGGCATTGTGTTGCTTGTATTATGTGATCACATATGGGCCACTCCACAAAGCATCAAACTTTGTGTGTCTTCTAGGCTTGGACCTATATTTATCCCATTTTAAAATAATATCTCCCTCCTTGAAACTCCTTGACATTGATATCTTATAAAAATATTTCCTTTTTGTTGTTGGTGAGTAGTCATGGCATGCATAGCTTGATCTCTTATCTCCTCAAGCTCCATCAACACATAATCTGACTTATATGCATTCATTCTCCATTAATTGCACTTGATAGGTAAGATTTAAAGCTAGTAACTCAAGTGAGATAATAATTTTAGCTTCCTTTCTATAGACAAGTGTATAGGGTGAGTTCCTAATTACTCTCTTTGGTGTAATCCTATCAGCCCAAAGGGCTATCTTTAACTTGGTGTGCCAAGTCTTTTGATTTTCTTCCATTGTCTTCTTAATGATCCTAATTAAGTTCTTTTTTCTAGACTCAGATAGTCCATTTCCTTAGGGATATTAGTTGGATAATGTGTTGAGATAGATAACTTGCTTTAAAGCCCATTCACTTGTCCTTGCTCATAGAAAAGCTAATGCATTATCTCAAATTATTATAGAATGGGCTCTAAATATTGTTACTATACCTTCATAAAAGTCTAGGACTAATTTTTAATTTTCCTCCTTAAGAGCTATATTCTCTACCCATATCATAAAATAATTAGTGTTTGTCAACACCCACTTATGACCAACACCAAATGGTGGATTAATTAGGTATATGAAATCCAAACCCCATTGTATGAAGGGTTATTCAACCTATATTAGATAAAGAGGCAAGGAAGATATATTTTCTTTACCATAAAAAAGAGCACAATTTTTTAATTTCCTTATCCAAGCATGAGTGTCCTTAAACAAACTAGGCTAAAAGTGACCAGCCCTCATAATCTTAGTAGTTGTGGTTCTTGGAGAAAAGTGACCACCAGCTGGTCCATCATGAAATTCAAACAATACTTTGTCAACTTGATCCAAATCAAGACACCTAAAAATTCCTTTCTAAATATCACTCCATCAATAAGTCCATAAGGAATGGATTTCAGCCTAAAGTACCTTCTTTTAGCCAGTACCTTCTTTTAGCCCTTTAAAAAACCTTATGAACACTCACTGGTTTGAAGAAAATGGATCATGTCTTGTGTCTAAATTCTCATAAATGAAAGTACAATCCATAGAGTCATCTTTAAGTACAAAAACAACTTAATTTTTCTCTTTCAAGTCTAAAGTAAGATTCTCACACAACCCTTTTCCTTTTACTAGCTTTGTTGTCTTGATCTCCACATCATATTCCATCACCTTTATGATCCAACCTACCCTATTTTAAATCAACTATATTCTAAATATAAAGTATTTCACACTAGGATGAGGCACAAAAATGTGAATCTTTTTGTTAGACAACATATGCCTAAACTTCTTTAAACTCCTTATGATTTAAAGTACTTATTTCTCAACATATGTGTATCTTACCTCATCCTTCTAAACCTTGACTAAAGAAGGCAATAAGATATTAAAAAATTTAATCATTAGCTTGATTAAGAATTGCATATATTACCTCTTTATTCCCAAAAGTATACAGGTTAAAATCTTTGGAGAAGCTAGGACTTGCAAGGGTAGGAGCTTGGGCAATGGCTTGCTTGATCTCCTCAAAAATTTCTTTCCTCCTTGTCCAAGTGAATACTTCATCTTTTCTTAGCATGGAGGTTAAGGGCTTGACCAAGTTAGAAAAATAAATAATGAATCTCCTTAAGAAATTTATCTTTCTAAATAAACTTTTCAAACCTTTATTAAGTTTAGGCAAAGACAATGCCAAGATGTCACTTACCATTTTGGGATCAATAGACAGACCTTTCTTAGAAATAATGTGGCCTAAGATTTTACCTTCATAAACATCAAACACACACTTATTTGGGCTTATAGAGATCCTAAACTCTCTAAAACTCTCAAAAATCTAAATTAGGTGATGCAAATGGTCATTTTCATCCTTGGAGAAAATTATCACATCATCAAGGTAAATTAATACAATGTCCTTGATTAGTCCTTGGAAATCCATATCCATTGCACATTGGAAAGTATCCCCATCATTTGAAAATCCAAATGGAATCTTCCTATAGTCATATTTTCCCCATTTGGTGGTGAAGGTTGTCTTATATTGGTCACTTTCCTTCACCAAAATCTGATTATACCCAGAATACCCATCAAGGAGAGAAAACCTTTCACTACAACCACAACTTTTAATATTTGTTCCATGGAAGGGAGTGGGTAATTCTCCTTCAAATACACTATTAAATTCCCTAAAATCAACACATAACCTTATCTCTCCATTATTTTTCCTAACATGAACTAGGTTTTCCAACAAAGATGAATGCTTAATGGGAAAGATGATTTTGGGCTCAATCAATTTGGGGAGTTCTTTTGATCCGGACAACAATTCAGATGACAACTCAGGTGATGGGTCCACCCCAATTGATGGCAGAACTTTTGGGAGCCATAACTTTTGCACCATAGCTCTAATTGACTCACCATTAGAACCATTGGAAATATAATAATGAGGGGAACATCATGAGATGGAATTGAGCTCTGCTCAATAAAGTTTGACCCCCTAAAATCCAACATAAGTGTCCCAAATTTCAATTTTAGTAGTGTAGTCTAAAAATAGTAAGTTTCTAAAAATAGTAATTCCTCAAAAAATTTATTCTTGTAAATCGTGGAAGTCAAACCAATTCATCTTCCTCAAGATTGGTGACCTTCCACATCCTCCCCACACCTTAAAAACATGCATAAATGAAGATTTAACCTGAAATGGAAAGGAGACATCTCTTCTCAGAGATAGGCATATGTTTGGGTCTGCAATTTTGATTAATAAAACATCTCTTTTCAGAGATAGCATTATTTGAATTGTGTTGTTCTTATTTCTGAATTATCTTTCAACCAAATCTTCAAGTTTTGGATCATCTTTCCTCATGAGAGGCTCTATCTTGGGATTGATTTTCCTTTTCCTTTTCTTAATAGGCTTAGCATTCTCCTCTAACTCTATAGTATGGTGAGCTATATTTTGATCAGAACCTTTTAAATCACTATATTCCCATGCAAATACATCAAAAAATTCTTTGCATAACTCAATGAAAGAATGCTTCCCTTTGCTAATACATACCTTATAAAGTGAAATCAATTTATCTTTGAAGATATGAACCTTCTCATAGTTTTCCTTCTTGGTAGATATGCTTATCTTCTCTTTCTTTAGCTGGTCATTACCATTTAATATGATCTCAAAAGTGACTAGGCCTTTAGGGAGTTTATTAGATGTTTATTACATAATTTACCCTCCATATTGTTGCTATAGTTTAGACTAATTCTTGGAAGAAAAATAATATTATTTTTGTATAAAAAATGGTATTTTTTTATCACTATAAAATACCTGCTGATTAGTGACATTATTCGATATGGAGGGCCTTAAAATCACTTTTAGATGAGATTGGTTCTTGTCTTATTTTATCCCTTTTGAAACATCAAACTAAGATCCAATTGTTTCCAACATATCAGCATGATTACTATCTTCTCTTGAAATATAAGTGATGTTTAAGGATTTTAATTCTTCCACAAGATCCCACACTCTATGCTTAGAGGACTTAAGAAAAGAGTTTTTCATCAAATTTTACCCTCTAGCTTGATTCACAACAAGCTCACTATATCCATACACTTGTAGTTCCTTGACTCCTCTTTTTCTAGCCCATTCAAGGCCATACATAAGGGCCTCATACTCTACCATATTATAATTGCATGAGAACAAAAATCTAAAGGTTGAATAATACCTCTCCTTAGAAAGTGAAACCAACATTGCTCCACCACCTACCCCAATCTTGCTTCTAGACACATCAAAGAAGTGTTACCACTATCCATTCACATCTTTGGGAATAAAAGAGTCCTTCTCATGCATATAATAGACCTAAACAGTATATTCATCAATAAACTTGTAAGGATCATGTTCATAGTGTTCATTTCCCCTTTCATCTAGGAACAAATGAGAAACTCCCTCAAGGGAAGATGATGGAGATTGGTCAATGTGAAGCTCATCTTCATCAATGATGGCATAGTTAAAATTTTCCACCTTATGTGAGTATGGTTCCAAGTGATCTATTTGGATAGGTTTAGAGTCAATATTCACCTCAGTGCCATACTTTGTTCTAAACACCATGTATGATAAATTACCTGCCAAGTACCCACCTATTTTATCTATAAAATCTCTTGATAAGCAAAGGAAAAAGTATGGGGTTAAATCTTCCACCACCACATCATGAGAAATATGAAAATTAGGACAATAATGAAGTATCAAATTCACATTTTTTACTATCCCCAAAATCTTGGTTGGTGATCCATCTAATTATAAGATTCCCTTAGTCATTGGTTCATACATTAAGCCTAGTTTATCAGCTATACATTTGAGCATAACTGAATTTCTAGCCTCACTATCTATAATGAAATTATGTACCAAAAAACAAACATTGATTAGAGAGAGATAGAATGGAGGATTCTTTTCATTTTTCTTTACTTGACCATTAATTGATTGGGTTCCATTTACTAAGACCGCATTGTCATGTCTAGGTGGGCCAGGTTACTTACCAAATTCATGTAGTTCATTTTGAAGTATATCTTTCTATCCTATAATTTTCAAGGAGTCCTATAATGAGATATTTATCAGAATATTCCTCATTTTTTCCACCACATTTATGTGAGGATTGTTCACTTTAGGCAAATTTTTAGGAACACCAATGCCTTGTGAAGTAGCTTATGTAGGAGTTGGATTAAAGTTTGGAATCGTGTGATTTTACTACACTTTAGGAGATTTATTAGATTCACTTCCCATATTAGATTATGTAGGGGTAAAAATATTTCCTTGATTTGTTCCTTTAACTTCATTTACAGCCCTCTTCTTTGATCTAGTATTAGCAACCACGCTAGCATTGATATTGTTTGAATTTGTTAAGTAATTGATGGCATAAAACTCTGCCTCCAAGTGATTAATGAGAGTATAATCATATTTTACTTGACCACCTTCCATTCCATTTTGAATTTACATCTCAAAACATGGAACTTGTGGTACTTGAATTCCTTGCATTGTCATGGTTTAGTTATGCATCTCATTTGCATAAACAACTTGTTCTTAACTTTACTCAAAAGAAGGGTAGCATAGTTTTTCTTGAACAAGATTTTTTTGGGTGGAAATAGGGGCTTTGGATGATGAGGGAGAATTTGGATTATATCTTTGATAAGGCCTATCTTAGGTGATTTGACCTTGTCTATGCACATTATTTTGAAAGGGAGGTCTATTGGTTTGTCCAAACTAGTTGTAAGGCAGATATCATCTATAACCTTGAGCTTGTTACTTTTGGAGGATAACCAATTAATTGGTAACACTTTTTGACAAACCTTTTACCTCATGGATTGCATTAGAATTAACTATATCATATTTGTCATGAGTAGGTAAAGGGGCTAATGTAGGCAATGCAACTTGATTTGGAGGTTGTAAATTAGGAAGCAAAGGCATTAGGGGTCTAGGAGCTATCTTCCTTGATTAGATAAGATAATTTTATAAATTTATAGCTATCTCATAGGTATAAGGGAGTGTATTCCCCCTATAAATTGAATCATCATGGCAACATCATTGTTTAATGCCTTTAGGTAATACAAAAATGCATATTTTAGTGTAGGCCTCATAAGAGTTGGGATCTTATCCCATGTTTTTTAGAACTTAGTATTGAATTATTTCATGAATTCATGTGTTTCCCTCTTGATTATGGTAAAATAATAAATTAGAGATAGGTTATCACTCTTTTATCCAAACCTATTAGTCAATATATCCCCCAACTCAACCCATGAGCCAATAAAATTTACAAGTAGGGTTTTATACCAATCCAAAACTTTTCCTTTAAAAGTCAAGTCCAAAAACCTAATAGCTACATTTTCTTGGGTGAATTTATGGATATTAAAAAAAATTTCTATATTCCTAATGTTCTTAATTATAGTAATAGGACCATCCCCACTAAAAGATGGGACACTTTTGAGGGTTATTCCTAGAATTTGATCATATTGGGAAAGATGTAAGGGAGTTGTCTTGGTGAAAGGCACAAAAGGTTATCTTATAGCCATATTGGAATGATAACTATGGAGTTTAAGAATTTAATGTAATGCAAACTTTTAATCTTTAAACACAAAATCTCTTTTGTAAGGATGAGTGCTTACAAAACTAAACCTTTTGGTGGAATATGGATGTAGTTTCACAAACTCAAAAGGTATCTCTTTAGTATTAGATCTAGTTGTCACCTTTGGCATTGAAAATAGGATTGATCATAAAATAAAAACTTTAATTCTTCAATGGAGTCTCTAGGTAATGAATGTAGATTCTTTTTTCATCTTTAACTATGATAAGACAAGCACCAACCTTAAACAATCTTTAAAGACTTAGAGGTCCCACCAAGCATGCCAAAAATTGTTGTCACTTAGATTTTAACCCTTGAGGAGATGCTTATATCTTCTCATCCAAGTGTCATAATAGAAACATCTTTTTTTTTGTGGGTGATAATATTATTGAGATGAATCTCTATTAGGGTTAGTTTTCTTAATGCAATTATTTGAAGCACTCTCTAACCTATCAATTCATGTATGAAAATAGTTCAAGAAAACAAATGAGAAACCAAAAAGGTGATGCAACAATGTTTATCTCCTCCTATTTGACTAAAAATATGCTACTTAAAGACTAAAAAAAATTCTCTCACACAAAACTCACAACTCCTTGTGCATTGTCACATCAACATTTCACATGTTAGATTCAAGAAGGCATTCAAAATTTACGAGGGCAATGGATGATTCCAATAAGGAATACAATCATATAAAACTTATAAAACATATATAAAATAGGAAAATGATACTAATAAGTACCAATAACAAAACTCTTTTTGCACATTTGGTAGGTAATCGAAGATGACATGTTAATAAATATGACCTCTCACTAAACAAGAATAATAAGATTTGAACCAATACTCAATAGTACATCATGTGAATGGAAAAATAACTTTTTATTTCTTCAAGATTCATTTAAGTATAAATCTAGCTATATATTTCCCAATAACTAGTGGAGGCTACTGTATAGAGCCAAAAGAATGCATATATATAGCTTTGAGAGAGAAAAAAAGTAAAGGAAGTCCAAAGGTCACTCAAACATGTGTCACCTTGAGGATATTAGTTAAAATTACATGTGAAAGAGGTTTAAGGTGATTCATTCTATGTTATGAGGTCTAATTTTCTAAAAAAAGTCATAAGAATGGTGAAAAGTGGCATAAAACCTTTAGAATTGGCACAGGAAACTGCGTCTATCGAAGATCATCCATGAGCATTTAAAATTGAAAATAGGAGAGCTGACACATATCACTACTGAGGGAAATGTAACTCATGATGATAGTTATAAAATGACCCTCTTAACTACTAGCCATCCTTTGGATACTTGTATTTATCAATTTCATGGAACCTCCTTGATTTGGTCAGCTACCAGCAATAACTTAAACTGTCAACCTACCTATTTTTTTCTTGATTTATTTATGCACCAGATGCTTAGGATTATACAATTTCTTAATTCCATAATTTCCCTAAGGTTCTTTCCAATATTTTTCACTCCAATGGCTATTTCCCACAATTTTAAATTGATGTTTGCAGGGCCATCACCATTCTTATTCATTTGATATATTTTCCTCAGACACTTTTTCCTATGGTTAGTTTATTTTGGCACTCTTCCCTAAAGAATTCATTTGGTATTTTTTTATTTTGAAAATTTATAAAGATAATTTTCCCATAGATAAGGTCTTCAGGACCTTTTCCAAGTGTTCCTTGGCTATTCCTTTGGTCACTTTTCAAAAAGGTACCCTTAGACTTTGGAAAGTGCTCTCGAAACATGGAAAGCACCCTCCAAATCATGGAAAGTTCCCTTAAAATAATGGAAAGTGACATTTTAGGACCTTTGTGTGGGACACTTTTTCTTGTAAGATATATTTTAAGGAAATTTTTGTGGTAATTGGTTTAAGGGTACTTGTCTCCACCTATTTCACTTGGGATTTGTTATTGGGCCTCTTTGTATCAGGTCTTTTTCTTCAAGCTTTTTTCTCAAAACAATTCCTTCAACCCCTTTTTTTGCATTAATTCCTTTAGACTAGTGGATGACCCTTTAGATTTTTTTAAATCAACCATCTAAGAAGGATACTTTTCCTAAAAAATACCCTTCCAAAACTTTGTAAAGGGCCATTCAAAAAGATTGAAGTGCTCTTTGGAAAAGTTACGAATGACCCCTTCAGAAAGAAAAATTATCACTTTAGAACTTTGAATTGAGCCAAAATTGCCCTTCAAAAAAGTTAAAGTGCCCTTCAAATAAATGAATATGACCCCTTCAGCTTTCTAAAATGGTCCCTTAGCTTGAAAAAGGTCCTTTTGGGAAATTGTTTCAGATAAAATGTTTGAAACAATTCTTGATAATTAAACAAAAAACCCAAAATAAGAACTTTGAAAGAATGAACACTTATACTTTTATTGTGGTATTTTTATGGAACATCTCCTCTGAAATAATTTTACATAATAGGAAGACCTAAATTTGAAGACCAAGATAAATCCAAAGTGAATGGCTGAGCTCAAATGACTAAGTCCAGAAATGTTTTCAAAACAAGTCTTTGAACATGAATAAATTTTCTTGTACTTTGATGTGGGACCTCAAAATTAGTACATAGTAACTTTGAACTAAGATGAGTAAACACACATGTTAATCTTCCTCTGTAACTACTACGTGTGCAACATATAGAACTTTGAAAATGTTCTTTAAACTCTGCTCAAACCTGTTAGCATGACTCAAAGAAAGTAAAAGGACCTAGACAACAAACTAATCAAAGCTAATAGAATTAATATTATGTTTAATAAACTTGAGATCACACTATGACATGATATTTACCCCTAAAATATCTAAAGGCCAAATTTTCAAATAGGGGTTCCCAATTTTGACCTAAAGGGCCAAAATTTGGTCAACAAATTGGTGACTCATAGGGGTAGTATGCCTGCTATATTGACAAAATCGGTAGCCTAAATATTCCATTGGGCATGGAGTCATCTAAGGACATGCAAAATGACCCTAAAAAACACACCAAACTAGAAGGAAAACCCATGCCACAAGATGCAACACAAAACAAGACACAAAATAAAGTAAGATACAAGACAACTCACACATATGTATAGGCACTTAAGTAACATAAGGAAAATAGGAAATTATGTACAAGGTAAGAGGATAAATCTTATTAGTAATGCTTTATATATATCCAATTAACTGGATATAGAGCTCCTCTTCATCCAAATTTGAGAGTTGGAAGGTATTCTATTGTTTAAATTATGTGATTACATATGGCCCACTCTAAAAAGCATCAAACTTTGTGTGTCTTCCTAACTTGGCCCTATATTCATCCTATTTTAAAACAATATATCCCTCCTTGAAAATCCTTGACATGGATATCTTATCAAAATATTTCTTTGTTTTTTTTTGGTGAGTAGTCATGGCATGCATAGCTTGATCTCTTATCTCCTCAAGCTCCATCAACTCACATAATTTGACTTCCATGCTTTCTTTATTCATCAATTTTATCTAATAGGTAAGATATAAATATAGTAACTTAAGTGAGATAGGAATTCTAGCCTCCCTTCCATAGACAAGTGTATAGGGTGAGTTTACAATTGTTGTCTTTGGTGTAATCCTATCAGCCCAATGGGCTATCTTCAACTTGGTGTGCCAAGTCCTTTTATTTTCCTTCATTGTCCTCTTAATGATACTAATTAATTTATTATTTTTGGACTCATATAGTTATTTCCCTTGGGTATAGTAGTTGGAGGATGTGTTGAGATAGATACCATGCTTTAATGCCCATTTACTTGTCTTTGCTCCTAGAAAAGCTAATGCATTGTCTAAGATTATTGTATAAGGGGATCTAAATCTTATTTCTATACCTTCATATAAATCCAAGACTAATTTTTCATTTACCTCCTTAAGAGCTACAACCTTCACCCATCTCATAAAATAATTAGTGGTTGTCAACACCCACTTATGACCAACACTAGAAGGTGGATAGATTAGGCCTATGAAATCTAAACCCCATAGCATGAAGGGTTGTTCAACCTGCATTAGATGAAGAGGCAAGGTAGCTAGATTTTTTTCCATCAAAAAGAGCACACTTTTGTAATTTCCTTAACCAAGCGTGAGTGTCCTTAAACAAACTAGGCCAAAAGTAACCAACCCTCATAATCTTAGTAATTATGGTTCTTGGAGCAAAGTGACCACCAACTATTCCATCATGAAATTCAAACAATACTTTATCAACCTGATCCAAATAAAGAGACCTCAAAAGTACACCTAAAAATTCATTTCTAAATATCACTCCATCAATAAGTACATAAGAATTGGATTGCAGCCTAAAGTACCTTCTTTTATCCCTATAAATACCTTATAGACACTCACTAGTTTGAAGGAAATAGATCATGTCTTATCTCAAAATTCTCATAGATGAAGGTATAGTTGTAATAGATTCATCTTAAATTACTAAAACAACTTCTTTTTCTCTTTTAAGTCTGAAGCAAGATTCTCACACAACCCTTTTCCTTTCACTAGCTTTGTTGTCATGATCTCCAAATCATATTCCATCACCTTTATGATCTAACCTACCCTATTATCATTAAAATATCTACTCAATATAAAGTATTTCACACTATTATGATGGAAAAAAATTTTAATCTTTTTTTTAAACAACATATGCCTAAACTTCTTTAAACTCCTTATGAATGAAAGTATTTGTTTCTCAACATATGTGTATCTTACCTCATAGCCTTCTAAACCTTGAATAAAGAAGGCAATAAGCTATTCAAAATTTTCATAATTACCTTGAGTAATCATTTTTTATATTACCTCTTCATTCCCAAAATTATACATGTTGAAATATTTTGAGAATTTAGGACTTGCAAGGATAGGAGCTTGGGCAATGGCTCACTTGATCTCCTTAAAACTTTATTTCCTCCTTCTTGTCCAAGTGAATAATTCATATTTTCTTAGCATGGAGGTCAAGGGCTTGACCAAGTTATCAAAATAAATAATTAATATCCTTATGAAATTTATCTTTCTAAAAAAACTTTTCAAACCTTTATTAAGTTTAGGCAAAGACAATGCCAAGATGGCACTTACCATTTCGGGGTCAATAGACAGACCTTTCTTAGAAATAATGTGGCCTTAGATTTTTCCCTCATGAATAGAAATTACACACTTATTTAGGTTTAGATATATCCCAAACTCTCTACACCTTTAAAAAATATACCTTAGGTGATTCAAAGGGTCATTTTCATCCTTGGAGAAAACTATCACATCATCAAGATAAACCAATATAATGTTGTTGATTAGTCCTTAGAAAGCCATATCCATTACACATTAGAAATTATCCCCAGCATTTGACATTCGAAATTTCATCTTCATATAGGAATATGTGCCCCATTTGGTCTTAAAGGTTGTCTTATATTGGTCACTTTCCTTCACCAGAATCTAATTATACCTAGAATACCCATCAAGGAGAGAAAACCTTTCACTACCAGCCACAACTTGTAAGATTTGCTCCATGGAAGGTAGTGGGTAATGATCCTTAAAATACACTCTATTCAAGTCCCTAAAATCAACACAGAACCTTATCTCTCCATTCTCTTTCCTAACAGGAACTAGGTTTGCCAGCCAAGATGAATGTTTAATATGAAAGTTGATTTTGGACTCAATCAATTTGGTGAGTTCTTCCCTCATGAGAGGATCAATCTTGGGATTGATTGGCCTTTACCTTTACTTAATAGGCTTAGCATTTTCATCTAACTCTATAGTATTCTGAGCTAGATTTTGATCAAAACATTTTAAATCATTGTACTCCCATGCAAAGACATCAAAAAATTCTTTGTATAGTTCAATGAAAGCATGCTTCTCTTCGCTAGTAGATACCTTCCCAAGTACAAGCAATTTATCTTTGAAGATCTAAACCTCCTCATATTTTTCTTTCTTGGTAGATATTTTTATCTTCTTTCTTCAGATATTCATCATCATTGAATATGCTCTCAAGAGTGACTAGGCCTTTAGGGAGTTTTTTAGAATTCTATTACACAATCTACCCTCTATATTATTATTTTAGTTTAGACTGATTGTTGGAAGAAAACTCAACTTTTTCTTATATAAAAAATTTTATTTTTTGATCACTATTAAACACCTACCAACTAATGACTTTATCTAGTATGGAGTGCCTTACAATCACTTTGAGATGAGGTTGGTTCTTGTCTTCTTCTATCCCTTTTGGAACATCAAACTAAGCTCTAATTGCTACCAACCTATCAGCATGATTTTTATCTTCCCTAAAAATAGAATTTATGTTGAAGGCTTTGAAATATTCCACAATATCCCACACTCTATGCTTATAGGACTTAAGCAAATATTTTTTTGTCAAATTCTACCATCTAACTTGATTGATAATAAGCTCACTATCTCCATACACTTATAGTTCCTTAACTCCTCTTTTTCTAGCCCATTCAAGGCCATCGATAAGGACCTCATACTCTACCACATTATAAGTTCATAAGAAATAAAATCTAAAGGTTGAATAATACGTATCCTTAGAAGGTGAAACCAACATTACTCCACCACCTGCCCCAATCTTGTTTCTAGTCCCATCAAAGAAGAGCTACCACAAGCCATTCACATCTTCATTTGAATTCATCAAATTGGGCATAAAAGAGTACTTCTCGTGAATATAATAGACCCCAAGACCATATTCCTCAATAAACTTAAAAGGATCATGTTCATAGTGTTCATTTACCCACTCATCTAGGAACAAATGAGAAACTCCCTCAAGGGAAGATGATGGAGATTGGTCAATGTGAAGCTCCTCTTCATCAATGATGGCATAGTTAAAATTTACCACCTTTTGTGAGTATGGTTCCAAGTGATATTTTTGAATAGGTTTAGATTCAATCTTCACCTTAGTTCCATATTTTGTTATAAATACCACGTAGGACCAATTAGTTGCTAAGTACCCACCTATTATAGTTGTAAAATTTCTGGACAAGCAAAGGGAAAAGTATGGGAATAAATATACTAGCATCACATCATGAGGAATAGGAAAATTAGTAAAATAATTAATTATCAAATTCACATTTTTTACTATCCCTAAAGTCTTGGCTGATGATCTATCTAATTGTAAGACTCCCTTAGTCATTGGCTCATACTTTAAGCCCAGTTTATTAGCTGTACATTTGGGCATAACTGAAGTGTTATCCCCACTATCTATAATGAAATTATGTACCAATAAATCATAAATGATTATATAGATATAAAATGTATAATTATTTTCATTTTTCTGTACTTAACCATCAATTGATTGGGTTCCATTCACTAAGACCACATTATCATGTCTAGGTGGGCCATCTTGCTTACCCAATTCATGTAGTTACTTTTGAATTATATATTTATACCCTATCATGTTCAAGGATTCCCATAATGATATATTCATTTTAATATTATTCATCTGGTATATCACATTGATAGGAGGATTGTTCACTTTAGGAAAATCTTTAGGAGCACCAACACCTTATGAAGTAGCTTGTCTAGGAACTAGCCTCAAGTTTTGAATCTTGTGATTTTATTACACTTTTGGAGTTTTATTATATCCAATTACCATATTATATGATTTAGGGGTAAAAAATTTCCTTTATTGGTTCCTTAAACTTCATCCATATCCATCTTCTTTGATCTAGTGTTGGCAACCATGCTAGCATTGATGTTGTTTGAATTTACCAAGTAATTGATGGCAAAAGCCTCTCCCTACAAGTTATTAATGAGAGTAAAATTATATTTGACTTCACCACCTTCCATCCCATGTTGCATTTACATATAACAACTTGTAACTTGTGGTACTTTATTTCCTTGCATTGTTATGGTTTGGTTATGCATCTCATTTGCATAAACAACTTGTTCTTAACTTTGCTCAAAAGAAGTGTAGCATGGTTGTTCTTAAATAAGTTTTTTTTAGGTGGAAACAAGGGATTTTTAGGATGAGGAAACATTTGTATTATAACTTTTATAAGTCCTATCTTGGGTGATTTGACCTTGTCCATGCACATTGTTTTGATAGGGAGCTCTATTGGTTTGTCAAAACTAGTTATAAGGCTGACATGGTCTATAACCTTGAGCTTGTTGCATTTTGAGGGAAACTAATTCATTGGTAACACTTTGAAACAAAATTTTTACCCCATATATTTCATTGGAAGAAAATATAGAATATTTTTCACGACTAGGCAAAGGGGCTAATGTAAGCAATGCAACTTGATTAGGAGGTTGTAAATCAGGGACCAAAGGCATTGGGGTCTATGATCTATAATCCCTACTTAGACATGATGATTTTATATAATTATATCTATCTCATAGGTATAAGGTATTTTATTTCCCCCCATATATTAAATCATCATGGTAACATAACTGTTTAATGTCTTTAGATAATATAAAAATGCATAGTTTGGTGTAGGCCTCACAAGAGCTAAGATCCTGTCCCTTATTTTTTGGAACCTATAATTAAATTATTACATGAATTCATGTTTTTCCCTATTTATTTTGGTCAATTTCTCAACTATGGATAGTTTATAACTATTTTTTTCCAACCTATTAGTCATTGGATCCCTCAATTCATCCTATGAGCCAATAGAATTTATAGGTAGGGTCCCATACCAATCCAAAAAATTTCCTTTAAAATACAAGGCCAAAAACCTAATAGATACATTTTCTTGGGTCATATTTTTGATATTAAAAATGTTTTATATATTCCTAATGTGCTCAATGGTAGTAATAGTACCATCCCAACTAAAATGTAGGACACTTTTGAGGGTTGCTCTTGGAATTTGATCATATTAGGCAAGATGCAAGGGAGATGCCCCAATGAAAGGCACAAAAGGTTGTTTTATATCCATATTATAATGATCACTATGGATGTTAGTCATGAAATGTAACACAAACTTTGAAGCTTTAAACACAAAATCTCTTTTATAAGGATGATTTTTGGCAAACCTAAACTTTTTGGTGAAATATGGAGGTAGTTGCACAAACTCAAAAGGTGTCTTTCTAGAAGCAGATCTATTTTTCACCTTTGGCATGGAAAATAGGAATGATAATAAACAAAATACTTTAATTATTTAATGGATTTGTGAGGTAATGAATGTAGATGCTTTTTTCATCTTCAACTATGTTAAGACTAGCACCAACCTTAAACAATATTTTAGGTATTATAGGTCCCATCAGGCATGCCAAAAACTATTGTCACTTGGATTTTCACCCTTGAGGAGATGCTTAGCTCTCCTCATCTAAGTTTCATAATGGAAACATATTTGTTTTTATGGGTGATGATATTATTGAGATGAATCTCTAGTAGGGCTAGTTCCCTTTATGCAATTATTTGAAGCACTCTCTAAACTATCAATTTGATTATGAAAAGGGTTAAAGAAAATAATAAAGAAACCAAAAATTTTATGCACCAATTTTTATCTCCTCCTATTTGACTAAAAATATGCTATTTAAAGACTAAAAAAATTTATCTCACACAAAACTCATAACTCCTTGTGCATTTTCACATCAACATTTCACATGTTAGATTCAAGAAGGCATTCAAAATTTAGGAGGGCAACAGATGATTATAAGAAGGAATATAGTCATAGAACATTTATAAAACATCTATACACTAATAAAATAATACTAACAAGGACCTATAACAACACTCTTTCTACACATTTGGTAGGCTACCAAAGATGACATGTTAGGAAAGATGACCTCTCACTAGACAAGAACAATAATATTTGAACCAATACTCAATATTAAAATATGTGAGTTGAAAAATAACTTGTATTATTTCTTAAAGATTATTTCAAGTATAAATATAGCCACAGTTTTCCTAGTAACCAATAGATGCTACTAAAAAGAGCCAAAAGAATGCATATATATAGCTTTGAGAGAGAAAATAAGCAAAGGAAGTCCAAAGTTCACTCAGACATGTGTCACCTTGAGTATATTAGTTAAAAATACATGTAAAATAGGGGTGAGGTGATTCATTCCATGTTAGGAGGTATACTTGTCTAAAATAAGTCATAATAATGGTGAAAAGTGGCATAAAACCTTTAAAATTGTCACAAGATATTGCTTCTATCGAAGATCATCCATGATCATTTGACACTAAAAATAGGGGAGTCAACACATAGTACTATTAAGGGGATTTGAACTCATGAATATAGTTATAAAATGTTCCTCTTAACTGCTATCCATCCTTTGGACACTTGTGTTTGTCAATTTCATGGAAGCTCCTTGATTTGGTTAGCTGCCAGCAATAACTTGAACCGTCAACCTCCCTGTGTTTTGCTTGCTTTGTTTGTGCACTAAATTCTTGATATTATACCATTTGTTACCTCCAAATTTTCCCTCAAGTTCTTGCTAAGCTTTTTGACTCTATCAGATATTTCTCATAATTTTAAATTGACATTTGTGGGGCCATCACCATTCTTATTCATTCAAGATATTTTGCTTAGACACTTTTCCTGTGGTCACTTTGTTTCAACACTTTTCCAAAAATAATTCATTTGGGATTTTTTTTTTTTTTGTCAATTTTTGTACATAATTTTCCCATGGATAAGGTCTTCAAGACTTTTTCTAAGTGTTCCTTGACAATTCCTTTGATCACTTTCCAAAAAGGTACCCTTTAGTTTTGGAAAATGCTCTCTAAACATGGAAAGTGCCCTTAGAATCATTGAAAGTGCCCTCTAAATCATGAAAAGTGCCCTTTCAGGACCTCTATGTGGGACACTTTTTATTTTAGGATATCTTTTAGGGAAATGTTTATGGTACTTGGTTTAAGGGTACTTGTCTCCACCTATTCCCCTCAGGGTTTTGTATCAAGCCTCTTTGTATTAGGTATTTTCCTTTGAGGTTTTTTCATAAAACAATTCCTTTAGCACCTTTTTACACATTAATTCCTTTAGAATATTGTATGACCCTTTAGATTTTATAAAATGGACCATATGGGAAGGACACTTTACCCAAAAAATACCCTTTGAAAATTTTGTAAAGGACCATTCAAAAAGATTGAAGTGCCCTTCAAAAAAGTTACAAATGACCACTTCGAAAAGAAAAAATATCCCTTTAGAACTTTGAACTGAGCCAAAAGTGTCCTTCAAAAAAATTAATATGACCCCTTCATCTTTATGAAATGGTCCCTTAGATTTAAAAGGTCCTTCAGGGAAATTATTTTGGACAAAATGTTTGAAACAATTCCTGACACTCAAACAAAAAACCCAAAACAAAAACTCTACAAGAATGAACACTTGTAATTTTTTTGTGGGATTTGTATGGAACATCTCCTTTGAAGTAATTATACATAATAGGAAGACTTGAAGTTGAAGACCAAGATAAACCTGAAGTGAATGACTAAGCTTGAATAACTAATTCTAGAAATGTTTTCAAATCAAGTCTTTGAACATGAATAACTTTGATTATGCTTTGATGAAGGACCTCATACTTATTACATAAGAACTTTGAAGTAGGATGAGAAAACCCACATGCTAAACTTCCTTTGCAACTAATATACATTCAAGATTTGGCACTTTGAAAATGTTCTTTAAACTTTGCTCAAACCTATTAGCCTGACTCAAAGAAAGTAAAAGGACCTAGGTAACAAACTAATCAGAGCTAACAGCATTCATATTAGGTTGAATAAACTTGAGATCACACTATGACATTATATTTACCCATAAAATATTTAAATGCCAAATTTTCAAATAGGGGTGCCCAATTTTGACCTGAAGGGCCAAAATTTGGTCAACAAAACCTTTGTTGGTTATTGTTTGGATATAAATGTTGATTTTGAAATTGGCTATTACAAATTAGGTTTTAATTTTGATTATGGTATTTATTTTCATAATTCATTAGATGCTTAAATTCTATTATGTGAATGAAAAGTGGAGGATTTTTATTTCTCCAATGCCCCATTATTGTTATTATTATTGTTTATAATTTGATTTTGATCAATGTTCACAAATCACTCTTTTTAGGTTGATCCATCACATTATATGTGGTATAATTTCATTTGTGATTTAGGACCTTGGGCCCTTAGTTATTATAGTTAATTTTTTGATGATCCCAAGTATTTTATTTTATATTAATGATTGGTCTATTTTATTCATAGGCTCTATGACCACTGTCTATGGCCGCTTGGTCAATCATTATTTCATTATCTAGTGATTATTCATATTATTTGTAAGAAAAAGTCTGAATGTCCTCCCTAGTTTTTTTATTAGGAGTGTGGAGGAAAAGGTCACAAAATTCCCTTTTATCCATATGTGGGGCACTAACAAAGGAATAAATTACTTGTCACCATCTTGAGATAAAGTGGGTAGTAGACTCATTGGATTCTTGTTTAATATGTATAAATTTTGGTATTCTAATATAAAGTTACTTGTTCATATCAAATGATTTTAAAAACTCTAATAAAATTTATCAAAAATAATGGATCAAAGCCTTATAGAGTTGGTAATATCATTATAATATGATTCCTCCACATTTTTGTGGAAAATTTTATCCACCACTCCACCCCAATGTAATAGCTCTTTGAGACGCATGACATAGGCCTTGACATGTGTTTAGGTCCCCTTATCCCTTATATATAGGGAGTTTAAGAAATGGGTATGGAAATAGGACCTCTTTTATGGTATGTTTAATAGGTTCATTTAAGTATTCAACATATGTCCCTATTATTCCAAAATTTGCTAAAGAAGTTTTAAGATAGGCTTGGGGAAAAGGAGTCAAATACGATGTAGGAACAAAACCACTAGGGTAAAAGTTTTCATCTAAGTAATTGGAGTATAATATTTCAAAAAAATGTTGTTTGTTTTTTATTAGTTTTTAAAACATGATAATATGGTGGTAAATATTTTGAATTTGGTGGTCTAATTAGTGCTTACATAAGCAAAACACAAGTGGGTGGCTTACTATTAGGTACATAGTTAGGAAGGACCATGGGTGGTTGTGTGTTGGTTATCATTTTATTTAAGGTATAATATGAGAAAGGGACACTAAAGGGAGTGTTATTGGTAGATTTTTTTGGGTAAAGGCATGTTTTTTGTAGCATAATTAAGAACACCAAAATTAATAAGGTCTCCCAAGTTTTGACTAGGTGTAAAACTAGTCAAAAGAGGAGTGGATTGATATTGAAGAGGTTGGTAGGATGTCTCTAGAATTATAAAGAATGAGGCCATTCCTTGATTTGAAGTACCAATTTGAATATAATCTTGGTTTTTATCTAAGTCCCAAATACATCCCAACAAGATGGAGTGAGATCATTTGGAGTAGCATTACTGGTGGGTGGTCTTTTGAACCTCTCTCATTAGAGGTTTTGATGGAAGAAGATAATATCCCAAGATGAATTTATTTATGTTTGATGATTAATGGGGAATCACCATGGGTTGTTTGAGTGTTCTATATGTGTGTTGGTGTAGACACTTTTTTCTAAATTATATAGCACTTCGGTCTTGTACACTTATAAATTATATATCATGGATGTACCTTTAGCTTCTATATATTTCCCACATCCAAGAAAATCCCATACACTATAGCTATGTGCCTAATTTATTATCTCTTAGTCTAATAAATGTTATTCTAATGACTGAGGCCTTCTATCTTGATAGAATTCTATAAACTTTCTTATCTTCTATTTTTACAAGTTTGGGACCTACACCTATTTTCTAACTACCTAGACACTTATGTCCTAGTTAGACATCTACATCAACATAAGTGTCATATTCTAATACAAGTGTCCAATGCCCTAAATTCATCTAATTTATAAATGAAATGTATCCTAAAGGTTATCTTAAGTGCTTTCTTATGAGATATTCTCCAAAGGGATTGTTATAAATATAAGATCAATCCTCATTCACTCTTCACCTAGCACAAACCTATCTAAAGTATTCAATCAAGCATGTAAGTGATAAAATTTTCCCTCTTTTCTCCTATTTACATATCAGTCATAGGGAAAACACATCTATAGGTTTTAAGTATTGAATAATCATTCCATGAGCCACATTTACCAAGTTACAAGCTAGGTCACTATTGTACTCACTTATCACACATTGCATGATTCACACATAATATAACATGTAGGGGATAAATACATAAGTATGAGGCCCTCTTCATAGTATTAGTTATGTAGGAAACACTTATTGATAGATAGGTCTTTGGAGAAGCATGACACTATGTTCCCACTAACCCATTATTTCCCATAGACATTATGAATATGAATAACTAGGATTTTCTCATTTGACAAGGAGAGGCAATCCATGACCCATATTTAAATAGACCAGAGTAAAGGTGACATAGAACCTAGAAGCGTCTAGGTAGTCACATCTAGTTTTAGTAGGTATTTTGTACTATATACCTATGTCTGAGTTAGATAGTAGTTTTAATGTAATTATTTTAGGTTGACACAAGTGTCTATGGATATAAAAGTATAATTTATAGAATTAGGTGATTGATCTAGAATCTAGATCCACTCTACTTTTTGCCTATTCCAAATTTAGATATGTATTAGCATTAGAATTAGTTAATTATCTTATTTTCATTATCATTTCAATATCTAGCATACTTGTACTTTTATCTTTAGAATATCTCAACATAATAAATTTAGTATATATTTATATAAGTGTTTTAATTAATTATCTTACTTTAGAGATAGTATACCATCCTTGTACTCTAGCCTATATCTGTGCATTTAAATCTAGATTCCATAATCTAGATTTTAGGGTTAAACATTTGGTGATCTTGATTCATGCCAATCCAAAAAAAATGTATTCCTAGAATTTTCTACCATCTAGGGTTTCAAATTATTATAATTTTTCAATTCTTTCTTATACTATTTTTTATACAACATTGGTGTGTCCCTAGATTGAAAGGTGTGTATATTAAACAGATTGAGCTTCTCCTTATACCATCTAAGATGTCTAAAACCAATGAGGTACCTAATTCTATAGATCATGATGATACTAATGTTGAGAATGAAAAACATACTTATGATGTTATCTTAGAAGAAGATTTTGATAATGAAAACCATGAATTTAATGAAATTGATGAAAATGAGCAAATAGATCATGAGAAAGTGCAAGCATTTTCATTTTTTGTGAATATTCATCAAAACCATGAATATCTTGATGAAATCTTGGGAACCATACTAAAAACTAAAAAATCAATAAGTGTAGATGAATAAGTAGGTCCATCCATTGATCATGTTACTCGATTTATGGGTCATCCCCATATACCAATAATTTTTAATGGGGGCACATGATATGTATTTCAACCTTTGTTCCCTGAAACTACTATTGCCAAATATTAAAAGGGAAACCTAAATATATTAACCTAATTTCCATTTCTAATGTCTATATCTACCCAACCTATGGGTACACCTTCTTTGGTGACTTATCAAATATCCAACATAAAATATCAAAAGGTAAAATATCTTATCCAAATTATAAAAAAAATTAAAACTAAGGTTACAAATATTGAAAAAAAATCTATGAAATATTTTTATGCTATTGATTCATAGGAGGTGTTTCATAATCTTATGGCACCAAAAATATCTTTAAAACCCTTAAAAATTGGTTTTATTTCACCTAAGTTCACATTTTATGATGGCAATGGTGATCCTAAACAACAACTTTGATATTTTTATGTAGCATGCCTTGATTATGCTTACAATGATAAAATTTTGACCAAATTATTTCTAAGGAGCTTAAAATAATATTCATTAAGGTGGTATTATGATTTACCAACTCAATCATTAAATGTCTTCAAGCCCATTGTGGATTAGTTTTTATCACACTTATCTATTAACATTACCAAAAAGGTTTCATATGCCCAAACATTAAAGATTAAACAAGGGACCAATGGAAAATTAACTAAAATGACCAATCCTATGATAGATAAATCACTTCAAGACATATTTAAGAAAATTTAGATTTCTCCTTTACATGAGTCTATTATTTTCAAAAAATGTAGATCTTTTAGTGACTCATACCACATTATTCATGATTGTGAAATAAAATTTATCTCATTGAACAAATTTAAGTCCATATAAAACACACTAACTACATCTAGATGTAATATGAAGTTTACTATCAAACCATATTATAAGATCAAGCTTATTAAGCCTAAAAAGTAAACAACCACCATGGTTAATGTAATGTCATAGCAACTTAATCGGCTTGTGTTATCTAACACATCATGGAGATAGTTTTCATGCTTACATGAGTCTCTTTTTTCATTACATCAATGGCTTGTGGAGTTTCATCTTATATCTCTCCATCATCCCATAAATATTGATATTATTAGAACTCTACCCAAAGGGTATGATGTGAATAATTATTGTGACTATCACCAAATCCCTAAGAATTATACAAATAGATTTTTTACCTTGAATCACATGACCCAAACCCTCATCAATGAATAAAATATTGCATTTGATTATTCTCCAAAGGAATTAGGTTCACTACTTGATGATCAAAAGAAACAAAAAATATTTAAAAATCATTTGAAATATCATTCAAATAAATATTTAGAGGTGAAAATGGCATACATTGTGCATCCTCCTCCATCTCATTATGGTCACCCATTAGATGGGATTATTGGTACTTATACATAGCATACACCTCATATGGTTTAGAGACCTATTACTTTCAATGACAATGAGATTAGGGATGATGAATTAGATATTTATTCCTTATTCATTAGAGCATACCTTGATCACTACCCTATATGTACTATTATCATTAACAATGGTGTAAGTGATAAAATTTATAGTATGACATTACTTATGCATTTGGGTTATTCAAATCATGATTTACATCCTTCAACCTGATTAGTTAGAATATTTTATAGGACCTCACAACATGTTCTTGACTTTATAGGTGGGTTTTACACATGTGGTTACTACCTTTTTAATTATACCTTCCATGGTTGTATGTGATATGTTCTTAGAATGATCTTGGATACATACACTTTTAACAATACCTTCTATAGTGCATGGGTGTGTTAAATACATTCATACCAATTAGGTAATTATAATTATATAATTTTATATGAACATCATCTTGAGAAAGATAAATTTATACCCAAGTAGTTAATTATCAAACCTCCTAAGGTTAATCTTCCACAAATGGGTAAGTAACTGGAAATCATATTTACCAAGCAGTGAGTACTTAAGATACCATTGCATCATAGATCCATAATGGATTCCATAGAATCTTCATCTATTACACACCATATTTGTATATCTAGAGCACCTACACATGTACCTATTATTGTTGTTCTAATAAAACTATATACCATTTAGTGATGGTTTCTATGAATCCCTACTCATAATATTTCCTTTTCACAACCACAAAATCCTATTATACATATACAAAGCATCATAGATTCTATAGTTATAGTTATTTCACCTATGCATACTCCTTGGTAGTACTAACAATTTATTACACCAAGTTTGTGGTGGGAATATACTATGAGAATCTATTGGATTATATCATAAAGTATCTTCTCTAGTTTTACATATTCCAAAAATACCAAAAAAACAAAAAACTTTAAAAATACAAAAATATGTTTAGTATTTACATGTCTTACTAGCTCCTTGGAATATATGTTGTTGGTTCCATGTTAGTAGATGACACATCATTTATTTATATATACACATGTGTTTCATTCATCTTTTGAGAGTGATTTAGACATATAAAAATACATGATCTATGCACTTTAAAATGTTGGGCCTTTCTTACACTCATGTTATGTGGACATTACATACATCCACTTATTTGATCATGATATGTCTAGGTTATATCATTATATGATCATTTTACATTATCATTTTTTATATTGTATACTTAAACATGCCTTTATCCATGTTTATATCTTTTATAGTGTACTTGATATGCTATATACTTAACATTTTTTGCTAACACATATGATGCAAGGGATATATGTTATGTTTATGTTGGTTAGTTATGTTTATGTTGGTTATGTATGCTTTCATTCATGCACTTCCTTGAATGTCTTGCCTTTTTATTATCTTACTTGTTTTGAGATTTTGAATATGCTTCTTTGTTTGTGGGCCACATGCCTTTATTTTCCTCTTTAAAATTTGGATATGTCATTATTTTTTTTATATTAACATTTGAATACATCATTATTTCTTTCTTGAACATTTGACTAAGTCATGTCCTTTTGATTGTATAATATTTGAACATGCCCCTTAATTGAGGTCTCCTTGTACCATTTTATTATGATTTAATTTTAAGTGTTCTTCTATGTGTTTTTTATTGATTTTTGATCTTGTATTATTATTATCTAGACTCTGCCATTGTCTACATCATACATCTTAGGACATGGTGTGATCACATTTTTCATGCTTCAATGATATATCTACCTAGACATGTTCCCTATTTATGATACATTTTACACTCATAGTTTACATGGTTATATTATCCTTTTGAGGTAAGGTAATTACCATTTTATACTTTCCTTCACCTCAAAAGTGGGGCATATTAGTGGGGTCAGTCTATAGAGGCATGAATTCTACATTTGATTCATAGATTTAGTTTATATTTGGGGCATGTTCTCCACATTTATCATAGTTTTATATTCATTTGGGTGGTTTAAAAACATGTTCTTCACATTTATTTAGTATGCATCATACCTAGATTATAGTGGGGGCATGTTTAGGAGACATGTCCTCCACATCTAGACTTACACTAGTTCTCAAATTTTAGATTGTAGTAGGGGAATGTTTGGGAAACATGTTCTCCACACTTACACCAATTTTTAGTTTTAGATTATAATGGGGGCATGTTTTGGAGACATTTTCTCCACACTTACACATTTTAAAATTGACCAAATTCATATTTATATGATTCAAATACACATTTGTGGTAGAATTATATACATTGGTACCATTATTATAGATATTTTTAGCATGAAACATATCTAAGGTGCATATGTTATACAATGTGTACCTAAAATTAAAAAATAAAATTAGTTTTATATTTTAAAACACTTATATGGACTGTCGTCACCCACTAGATTAGACTTTTAAGAATTGTATTGAGCCAATACTACAATAGTTAGTTCATTTTTGGTATGGTTGAGGTTATTAAATCATTCAAACTTTCCAAATTTATAGGTTGGACTTGATTACATTCTCCAACCTCACCATATTTATAATTTTATTTGACTTGGTCCACTCATGCTTACCAAGTTATAAGTATGATTAGGTTACATATTTGAGTTAATCCCAATTGTCAAGTGGCAAATCACATTTTCTCCAAGCTTGGGGATATGTGTCCTTCAATATCTCTCTATATCTTTAGATATATTCACTTTCTATATTTTAAATTTATTCAAATATTATATTTCATGATTCATAATCATATATATTTTTCAATTAAATTACCAATATGTGATATGGTTGCATTGATACAAAGGTGTACTCTTAAACCTTGCTCTCTTTCAATTTCAATCATTTCAATGCTTTTAATTTTAGTTTATATGCACTAATTATATATTATGTTTTATTTTGACTTTTAGGACTTAGATAAATGTAAATCCTATGTTGTTAAAGGATTAAGTTTAGTAAATTATGGTATAAATATGCAATAAGTAAAACCTATATTTTTTTATAGAATTGACTATATTTAACCTTTATAAAAATAATAATAAATAATTTAAATGAGAAATTAGATATAAAATAACTGAGATGGATGATATGAAGGCTAAAAATTAAGGTAGAGGCTATTCTAAGTGTCAAAAACAATATATAGGTGTCAAAATCCCTTTTAGATAGTAGCACCCTAATTGGATAGTAGCACTATGTGGCACTAGTGTCCCTAGTTTGATGATAGTGTCCTCTATGTAGTATTATTCTGATATTCTAGGTGCACCTATGTGTGGGTTTGTAAATATTTTTCCTATATGTATGAGTTACAAAACCTTGTAAATGACCTATTTTGATTGATTTTATGAACAAACCCTAATCTTCCATGTTTTTAGGGCATCCATTTTATACAAGTAGTAAAGTGTGTTTTTATTGGGGTAGGTTAAAAATATTAAACACCCCACTATGATGAGAGTTTCCTAAATACAAATACTCCAAATATGGATCAAGCCTAATTTAGTTCACCCAACTTAAGTGTTATTGCAAGTGTAAGTGAAGCTAATATGATTATTTACTTGAATGATTTTAATTTGCTTGATAATGGAAATATGAGTAATCTAAACTTAGGAATGATTTAGATAGTAGTATGTAGAAGTAGGGAAGAATAGTTATTGATAACCTTATTTGTGCATAACTTGTTTTGAGTTTGCATGCGTAATTTTCATCTTATTTCCACCTAGTGCTTAGAGGGATAACATTCATGTATATATATTGTTCTAGTGTTTTTATGGGTGCTAAAAGAGATCTAGGCTTACCCTTGGTGGTTTAAGATTTGAAAATATATCTATTTGTAAAAAAAGGAGGGAAAGGACAATAGTGCCAAAATTGAGACACTAGCATCATGCGGCACTACTCTCCCTATTATGGCACTAATGTCTAGGTGGCATAACTTGAGGCACAAAGGGCCAAGATGTAAGAATGAGGGTCTAGGATTGGTTTAGGGACATATGGGGATACATGTGGCATGCACAAAGGCTAAATAAGTGTAAAAATAGGCCCTAATATAGGTCTATGACTAAGCTAGGCATAAGTGGTCTCAAGTCTCACTCTTATCACTCAAGTGTCATTTTTAGGTGATAACATTTCCCCCCCCCCCTTTATTATATAAATGTAGCAAAGAAAAATGACTAGGATAAAGGAAAAATAAGCATACCTAGACTTATCTAAGAGGTAAAGCCCATGAATCTAGATCTAAGTATGTGAAGCATGCTCCATTACATGTCCTTCAAGTGAAAAAAGGATAGATCGGTCATTACTTAAGAGATATCAAAATAAATACAAAGCTAAGTAAAGAAGTAAAACTAAGAAAAGAGATAAAACTAAGTAAATGGATAATAAAGAGGAAAGGAATGAATACACATTACTAGGAATGTGAACCAATGTATAAACCTAGTGAAAACCTATATGTGTGCATGTATATAGTGATCAATCAATGAATATCTTGGATTGAGCTAATGTCTTTCTCAATCCCCATGTATGGGTTGCTCAAGAACTCAATCCAATTTTGACTCCATCATTACCCACCCTTGTTTTGTGGATCATGACTTATTAATATCTTGTATTGGATTGATAGTGTGTCCAATCCTCTCATGTAAGTGGCTTAAGAACTCAAGTAGACTATGACTCCATAATTTCCTGCCCATGTGTAGTAGATGCATCTAAAACTAAAATTAAGTGATGTAACTTAAAATATCTAACAAGAGATATATAAATAGAGATTTCTAACTAGATATTTTAGTTATATAGCCACTCAGGTATATTATGCAACTCTGTGCCACTTGGGAATTCCAACCACTATAGATGGAGAAAGGCATGAATTTGGTGTGTCACCTAGAACATTGTGTTTAATGTATACAGTGTAGAGAATGACATAGAATTTGTCATTCCATCTAATCAACCAGTGTGTAAGTGAGCATATGGATATAATTTGCCATGTATATACCCCTAATTTTAATATCTAAGCATATAGATTCTAGACTTAGTTATAATAATTTATATCTAAGTATTTGAACTAGAAATGGGAATGGTCATGCCATGCATGATGTCCCTAATCTGAGCAAATTGGTATGAATCTAAGATAAACTAAGAAAAATTAGTAAATATATAATTAAACCTATCAAATATGGACTATACCTACTATATTTTTATGTCTAATCTATATTTTTCTAAAACTAAGGCTAGTAGATAGTAGCACCATATCTTGCAAAGTAGCACCATTTGGCACTAGAATCCCAATTTGAGTGCTAACGTGTGACTATTCTCATTTGTATATAATTTTAACTAATCTTTGTGTCATTATTTCCCACTATGTTTACCTAAGTATAATTTATATAATATAAGCTTGTGTGCTAAAAATTATACTCTAGGTACATCTAGATAGCCTAATCTCTTTGACAAAACCCTATGAATGCCCCTTCTTTTAAGGGGAGTTATTGAACTTGTGAAATAATTTTACTTAAAATAAAAAATTCTAAAAAATGTGTGTTATCTAGAGCATACATGATATCTCCATAATAAACTAATATAATGTGCATATATAACATCATAATGTAAGATGATCTAAATAAAAGTTTATAATGTGTAATGTATATTATGTCTAGTATTCACAAGGTTGTCAAGATAAATATAATAATGTATATGAATAGGAAATATAATTAATAAATGAGTTTCCACATAAGGGTATTGGGCATGATGTCTATAATGATACCTAATTAAGAAGGGGAG
This sequence comes from Torreya grandis, assembly GCA_037957365.1. Classification (NCBI taxonomy): domain Eukaryota; kingdom Viridiplantae; phylum Streptophyta; class Pinopsida; order Cupressales; family Taxaceae; genus Torreya; species Torreya grandis. Next base: position 2,352,527 of record JARHVA010002707.1, on the reverse strand, counting down.
ATGCATGAGGTCCCTCATGGCATCTAATACTAGATTGTATGACAAGCAGGAAACAAGTGTGATGGCCATGAAACATATATGAAATCATACCTATAACACACATGAGGAATGAAAAGTAGGCCAAGGGGCCACAATACAAGGTACATGGGAACATATCACTAAATCTAAGAAATAAATTCATACAAGGACATGTTCAAATTTCCACATACGTAAATAATAAGAAAGTTAGCTTAGAGCCACATAGAAGGACATGTTCAAATGTTCACATCATCAATCAAGAAATTACACACAAGGACATGGGCACATGTCCAAACCATATATATAGTGAAAATAACTAGCGTAAAGTCATAGATCAATGGCATATTAAAATTCCCTTGAATAAAAAAAGCATATATATACAATCAAGTCTAAACTAGGAAATCTAGAAATGAAAGTATGCATGAACATGTAATACAAATCTATGTAATAGATAATATGTACACAATTTAAGTCTAATGTAGTAGTAACTGGAAAAAAATATGAGTAAGTATAGCATGATCAATAACAAGCTATAAAAATATTAAATATGTGATATAGATTCTAGAAATATGTAACTTGGGAATCATAACTATGTATAAGGTTCCCCCAAATGGGTGAATGTGTCAAATGAAGAACATGTGTATATGTCCCTAGTGGGTAGGTAATAGAAAATATGGATCAATGTAGTTGAACTATGACCTATAAGAATATATGAGCTCTTGACAAGAAGAAGTGAAGCATGTATGCATGATAAAATTTACTATACTAAGATATCTAACATATGTAGTATCTTGAAAATATAATAAGTGTAAACATGGCAGTGCATACAATATATAATTTTATTTTTTTGCATAACTATTTAAATGTTTTTGTGTTTTTTACATATTATATTACTTTTATATTTGTTAAATATAAGCTATGTATAATTAACATGAAGATGAAACTATATACAAGGAGCAAACGATAAGGAAAGTATGTATAAATAAATGTTAGAAATAAATGAGATAGTATACAACCAAAGTGTAATGTCGTTATAGACCCAAGAGCACATCGATGGGATTTGGATAATCAAATAGTGTACTAGGCGAGAGGTCATCTAATTTTAGAAATTATATCTATATAAACTCAAATAATTCTTCATCATCATGATCATCGTACCATTCTTATGTACTAGTAGAGCCTTATCTTTGTCATTAGTGTGGATTTTGTGCATCTGAATAGTTTTCTAATCTACTATGTAAGATGCATCCTATGTGTTCTTAGGATAAACCACATTGTAATACAAAGTACCTATATGAAACATGTGGTTCTCATCTGTGCCATCATGTAAAATACATACCATGTATCCTTCATGACTAAATGTCAAACATATGTTTGATTGATCAACTATGGTATCCATCACCTATAACCATGTAATCCCAAGTATAACTTGTAGATGAGTGTCCTTGATCATGATAAATAATAATGTGTTGGATGATTTAGCGCCACATACAATGAGTATTTTGATATGTCCTATGGAATCTTGATAATGTATGGCATGTTTTATCTCATTTTCTTCATAGCCTTGGTGCTATAAAAATGCCAAAATGAAAGTATTATGATCAAAATACTAATCTATAATAAAATGGGGTATGTATCTATCTACATAAAAAATATATATAGTCAATGTATCATACTATGACTATCTATGTCAATAATTATTCTATCATGGTGCATGTACCTATGGAAGTGGAAGCTGTATAATCTAAATAGTGCCCTAGGCCTTAAGCTTATTCAAATTATGGTATAATGTTGAGAATGTATTAATATAATGTCTATTAAGATTATGAAAATGAAAAAAGGGTTGATCTTATTATTGTGTCCATCTGTTGATAAATCTATGATGAATTGTGGGTAATACCATTAATCCTTTATTAAGTAATATGTGTAGAATCTGATGCGGTCTATCTTATGAACTACCAAATGTTCATCAATGTCAATATGTGTTTCTCAATTGATCCACAATATTAAATGATTTATACTAATCTATAGGTATTATTTTAGTGTGCTGGGTATTATGAGGGATTATGGTATTACGTTAATCCTATATAGGCTAAGGAGGCACCATGTTCTATCTAATAATAGCTCAAATTGAAGGATGTGAGTGAAGATAATCAACTAGTCTAGGTTAAGGCTAAACAAAAGGAGTCCTCTGATCCCTCTATCATCAAGTAGTAACTGGAGGTAACTCAAAGTGATTCATGTATAAATTATCCTTATAGGAATGGGAATCACAAGAGGGATGAACAATGTGTAAAATAAATTGAGCTCAGACATGATCCATGAGAGGAGTGACATACATGCACATTTTAATACAAATTTAGGGTAATAAGAATGCTATAAAAACCATAAGAATTTATACCAAAAAGTATAAAATGGCATCCATCATGATAATCATGATGATAGTTTGTAAACTAAAAACTGAGTAGATTATAAAAATAAGAAGGGAAACCCTAATAGGGTTTTGAAATAATGTGCTCAAATAAAGATAGGTTCACCAAATGTTTTAACCTTTTAGGAATTAGATGAATGTGAATCAAATATTTTTAAAGGACTAAGTATAATAAATTATGATAGAAATATGCAATAAATATAGCCACTAATTTTCTATAGAATTGACTAAATTTGACCATTCTAAAAATAGTAATAAATAATTTAAATGAGAACATAGCTATAAAATGATAGATAAAGATGATTTGGAGGCTAAAAACTAAGTTAGAGTCTAAGTTGAGTGTCATAAATAGTATCCAAGTGTCATAATCCATTCTAGATAGTAAAGCCCTAATTGGATAATAGTGGCATATAGTGCTAGTATCCCTATTTTGGCATTAGTTTTCTCTATGTAGTACTATTTTGAGCTTCTAGGTGTACTTATGTCTGGGTCTATCAATCCTATTCCTACATGCATAAGTTATGGAACCTTTTAGATGACCTATTTTGACTAATTTTATGATCAAACCCTAATCCTCTATATTTTTAGGGCAACCATTTAATACAAGAAATAAAGTGTGTTGTTAGTGGGGTAGGTTGGACATCATCAACACCCCACTATGATGAGAATTTCCTATATACCAATACGTCAAAGAGGGAATAATTATGATGTACTTCTCACCAACTAAGTGCTTGTGCAAGTGAAATTGAATCTAGTATGTTTTTTGACTTGAGTGATTTGAATGTGTTTGAGACTAGAAATCTGAGTAATCTGAGCTTAGGAATGTTGTATATGGTTGTATGTATAATTAGGGTAGAATAAGGATTGATAATTTAATTATGAATATTTTTTTTTAGTTTACATGTGTGATTGGCATATTATTTCCATCTAGTGGTTAGAGGGCTAAAATTCATGTGTGTGTGTGTGTCTATATATATATATATATATATATATATATATATATATATATATATATATATATATATATAGGGTTTGGGTGCTTATGTAGGTGCTAAAAGAGGTCTAGGCTAACCCTAAGTGCTCTAAGATTTGAAAATATTTCTATTTATAGAAAAAGGAGGGAAAGGAAAATAGTGCTAAAAATGGGATACTAGCACCATGTGGTGCTACTATCCCTATTATGGTGCTAGTGTCTAGGTGGAATAACTAAAGGAATGAAGGGATAAGATGAAATAATAAGGATCTAGGACTACTTTAGGTATGTATAGGGATGCTTTTATCCTGAATGAAGTCTAAATAAGTGTGAAAATATGCCCTAAGATAGGTCTAAGACTAATATAAGGATAAATTATCTCAATTAGAACTCTTATCACTCAAGTTTCATTTTTAGGTGATTACATTTCCCCCCTTCCCCACTTTATTCTAGAAATGTAATAAATCAAAATGACTAGGATAAAGGAAAAGTAAGCATACCTAGACTTACCTAAGAGGTGAAGCCAATGAATCTAGATCTAAATATGTAAATTAGTTTCTCCATTGTGTGTCTTATAATTGAAATGTGCTTAAATCAATCCTTACTTAAGATATATCAAATGAAAATACAAAACTAAATAAATAAGTAAAACTAAGGGATAAATTTGAGTAAAGGGATAAGAGAGAGGAAATGAATAAATACACCTCATTAGGTACGTGAACCAATGCATAAATTTAGTGAAAATATATGTATATGTATATAGTGATCAATCAATGAATAAGTTAGGCTAAGCTAATGGATTTCTCAATCCTGATGTGGGGTGGATCAAGAATTCAATCCATTTTTGACTCCATCATTTCCCACCCCTTATTGGTGGATCATGACTTGTGAATAGACTGGATTTGACTAATAGTGTGTCCAACCCTCTGATGTAGGTGGATCAAGAACTCAATTATACTATGACTTAATCATTTCCTACCCATGTATAGTAGATGAATTTGAAACTAAATATATGTTATATAATTGAAAATGTCTAACTAGAAATTTCTAACTAGAGATGTTGGTTCAATGGACACTTAGGGATATTAGGCAGCTTTAGACCACTCAAGAATTCTAACCACTATAGATGGATTAAGGAATGAATCAGGTTTGTAACCTAGAACATGGAGTATGATATATATATATATATATATATATATCATAGAGAATGAAATGGATTTTGTTTTTCCATTTGATCAACTAGTGTGTAAGTGAGCATACATAAACAATTTTCCATGCACATACCCCCAAGTCTGATATTTGAGCATATGGATTCTAGATTGAGTTATAATTATTTGTATTTGAGTATCTAAATTGAAAATGGGAATGGTCATGCCACACATAATGCTCCTAATATAAGCAAATTGGTATGAAACTGAGTTAAAATTATCTTACATTCTGATGTTATGTATGCACATTATATTGGTTTATTATGTAGATATCATATATGCTCTGACTAACACACATTTTTGTAGATATTTTTATTTTAAATACAATTATTTCACATATTCAATAACTCCCCTCAAAATAAGGGCAATCAAAGGGGTTTGTAACAAAGATTAGGCTATCTAGATGCATGCAGGGTATAGTTTTTAGCAAACAATCTTAGATTATATAAAGGAGACTCAAGTGAACATAATGGGAAATAGTGACATAGAGATGAGTTAAAATTTCATATAAATTAGAATAGTCAAACATTAACACCCAAATTAGGACACTAGCTCAAAATGGTGCTATTGTCCAAGATATAGTGTTACTATCTAGTAGCTTTAATTTTTTTTTTTAACTAGATTAGCTAGAAAATTATAATAGGTATATTCTATATTTGCATAGGATTAGTTATAGATTTACCTATTTTGTTTAGTTTAGCTCAGTTTCATACCAATTTGCTCATATTATAATTTTATTTTTTTTTGCATACAATCTATAATTTTATGTTTTTTGCATAAATATTTGAATTTTTTTGTGTTTTTGACATATTATATTATTTTTATATATGTTGGATATAATTTATATACAAGTGACATGAAGATGAAACTATATATAAGGAGTGATAAATAAGGAAAGTATGTATAAGATAATGTTACAAATAAGTTAGATAGTGTACAACCAAAGTGTAATGTCTCTATAGAACCAATAGCACATTCATGGGATGTGGATAATCAAATATTAGATTAGGTGGGAGGTCATCTAGTGTCACATATTGTATTTTTTTAAACTGCAATAAGTCTGCATCATCATGATCATTATACTATTATGTATATATCAATGGAGCCTTATTCTTGTTATTATTATATATTTTGTGCATATAAATAGCATGTTGATTTATTATGTAATATACCTCCCATGTGATACTAGGGTAAACAACATTAGACTACAGAGTATTTGTATGAAACCTATGGTTCTCATATGTGCTATCATGTAAAAGATAGACCATGTGTCCCTCATGATAGAATGTCAAACATCTATATAATCGATCAATTGTGTCATCCATCACCTATAACCATGTACTTCCAAGTGTAACCTATATATGAGTGACCCTCTTTATGATAAATAATAATGTTTTGGAAACTTTGGGCCCACATGCAACTAGTAGTGTGATATGTGTTCCAACTCAAAAGTGCACCCTTTCAATAACATGTGCATGTTCTCACTCCTATTGATATAATGGGAAAAATACAAGTTGTGGGACCTTATATTGGAGATAATATATAGATGAAGGGTTGGTTCCCTTTGGTACACTCACCTAAGTCTCTCTAAACTATTGTAAATTTTGTGTTTTCTTGATTAGGAAAAGGGTAGAAGGAGTAATGCCAAAGCTGAAAATGGAAATGAAAATTTAAAATTGGGGTGATGCACCAATTTAAAGGTCAATTATGCTTATACTTGACATTATATGGAAGCTAAATAACCTGCACAAATTCACTTCAAATTCATATAATGACTCTTGCATTAGTATTTCCCATAGAGGTCTTGACTAACACTCACACTATCTTGGAAGGAATGAATAATGATTGAATTCACTTTCAAATTAGGTATAATTCAAACTTAGACACTTTATATGACCTATAATATTTATTATGTCCTAAATAAATTTAAGATATTTAGACATAAACATATGAAAATCAGTTATTCACAAAGTTACATCAATGAACATTAATAACACACTTCGTGAATAACTTGAAAGTAGAGGAAAAATCATCTCTTTATTGATTAAAAGGTGAGTTAGTATAAATTTTGGAAGATTTTATGTAATCCAAAGTCATAATATTCATAATAATTCAAAAATTAATGTACATATATAAATCAAGAAGAGATATAGAAGACAAGAAGCTAGAGATTTAGTCATATTTCACTTCTTCAATGGAAACTTTAACTCAAACTTCATTTCCAACTTCAAAATTCAACTCCACCAAATTATAACATAGAATTGTTGAGTTTAAAATTAATACAAATTTATTTATTTTAATATGTCATATAATTTAGGGAGATAAGTTATTTTGAATGTTTGAAAAGTTAAAGGTTGTTGCATGTTTTTGAATAGTCTTCAACTTGAAGAGATCTTTGACTATTTTTAGTTAATTCCTTGTGGATAGTTTAAACTCTTTTTGATATTCATTTAACTCATTTTGATATTTCATGCATATTTAATTTTTAATTCAATTACCTTTATTTTTATCTTAGTTTAACTTGAGCTTCTTGACTTGCAACTTGAATTTTGACTTCAATTATCTCCCTTGCATCTTGCATGTATGTTTAACTTCTTAACTTTTCTAAAATTAAACCAAGTGGGGTATAGTAGGATATATATTTCATGTTGAATTGAAGGATTCTCTTGCATTAAAATAGTGTCTCAAATATTAACCAATACTTTAACTCAACTTTTCCACTCTTGTGTGTTTCAAACTCCACCTTCCTACGGCTAATTGAAGACTCTTCCTATTGACTTGACTTTATCTAAAATTAGCACAAATGAGTGGTGAAGTAGAGAGATAAAAAATTATTTTGATTTTATTTAATTCTTAATAAAATACCTCAGCTAATATTTCACTTGATGATAATAACTCTCCATATTGGTTTTCTAGATATGCCCATCTTCAATTGTTTTGGCAAGCTTATTAAATGCACTATGAGAACCTAAAACTTGATTAATTTTCATTATTTATTACATAAATACTATAAATATTATATTAACATAATCACCATCATGTCACAGACCTTAAAACAAATTTTTATCTCCAAACTCCATTTACAACTTCAAAAAATATCACTTTATGCTCTCTTGTGCTCTCCTAAACTCAAGAAACCCTGATTTAGATTAGGGGGTCTAAAATGAGATATAGAACTCAAAAAACACTCATAATATTCTCATTGGATATATTTAAATTTTTAATACCTTTAAAAAATTTTAAATCTCAAAAATTCCTCACTAAACTCCCAAACAAAAATTCACAAAAAAGTGCTTGCTTGTTGCCCTAAGGGTGACCTGGAGATGTTTTTCAATGATTTAAACCTATTTTGAATTTTTATTAATTAAATTATAATTTATTAATACCTTTACATGAATTATATACATTTTTAAATCATTTTATTCCATTAGAAGGACCTGAAACACTCATTTCCAACTCTATTTGTGAGCAAAATAGTGAAAAACCTTGATTTATTTCATAATTAGACCTAAGTTTTAGAATTTTATCTATAATAAGTTAAATTAATGACCTTAAAATAATTTTAAACATTAAATTAAATTTAAAAATACTTCTATGTCAAATTATAAGATATTTAATTCAATAAAACTCAAAATATGCACTTTTTGGTGTTTCTCAACTTGCATAATTTTATTTTTGAATACCTATATGTCTAAGTTTTTCCATTTTATTGATATTTATGAGGCTTAAATACCTTATTATTTTTTAATTATTACCTTTAATGTACCATCTCATCATTAAAACCATTGTATTTTCTCAACCAATCTCATAAGCATCTCAAAATTTGTTTTTCTAACTATCTCTCTTGCTTGCTTTAAACCCTGATACTTGTACCTTTGCCTTTATCCATTATTTTAATTTAAATTTTTATTTATTAATGTTTATTAATTTAATTTATTTTCCATAATTTATCACACCACTTTTAATTTTCAACAGGGAACTCAAAAATATAATTATATCTCTTAAAACTAAGGCATTGGGGTTTAAGAAGGGTTTTAGAGCACATGTTCTTATTAAAGACTGTTCATAAATTTAAGACATAAAAAATGAAAAAAAATCATGTAATATTGAGTTAATTTTGGCCCCAAAATACCCTTACTAACATTATATCAAACTCTTATTCTCCTTCATGTACTGATCATTTGAAAATTATATTCACTAGTTTGCAACTAGCTAGTTAGAGGAATAAAAGAAACCTCTATCAAAATTTGAACTTGTGAGTTATTATTGAGCATGTTTTTGGAATAATTAATTTTTTATTATTATTTTAATAAAATTTTTAATATTCACTCTATGAATTAAGTCTTCTTACAAACCTATAAATAAATAACTTCGACCAATGGTGGTAAAATTGTCAACAACATTTGAATAGCATGTTGTTCTACTATGTAAGATGCCTCCCATGCAGTCCTAGGGTAAACCACATTGGAATAAGGATTATTTTTATGAAACATATTGTTATCACCTATCCCATCATGTAAAATTTAGACCATATGTCCCTCATGATAGAATGTCAAACATCTATCATATAAATCAACTATGGCGTCCATCACCTATAACCATGTACTACCAAGTGTAACTTGCAGATGAGTGTCCATAATTATTATAAATAATAAAATTTCAGCTGACTTTGTGACAAATTCAATTGGTAGTGTGATATTTCCTATGGAATCCTAACAATGTATGGCATGTTGTATCTCATTTTCTTGATAGCCTATATGTTGTAAAAATGCCAAAGTACAAGTATTAAGATCAGGATCCTCATTCATAGAAACATGGGGTATGTATTGTCTAGAAAAAAAATTTGTATATTCAATGGATCATTCCATAAATATCTATGTTGATTATGATTCTATTATGGTATATATACCTATAGAGGTGGAGGATGTATAATCTGAATAGTTCCCTAAGCCTTGAACTTATTAAAAGTATGTTGTAATTTTAAGAATGTATAGGTATCATATCCTATAATCCTATGAAAATGAAAAAAAATTAACCTTACTACTATGAAAATCTAATGATAGATATGTAATTAATTATGGGTAATACCATCAATCATCTATCAATTAATATTTATAGAATCTGGTGTGGTCTATCATGTGAACTACCTACCTAAATCCATATAACTTGGTCTATATCCATAGATGTAACCATATTTACTAAGTGAATGGATGGATATACCACTAAATATAATTGAGTAGGTGAGCCTATAGTTTTAAGGTTATTAATTATTGGTGTTGTCAATGTAAAAAAAGGCATGAGTGTCTTATAATCATATCTATACTCTCCAAGGCCCACTAGTGTGAAATTCAATACACATTAATAGTCATCAATGTCAACAGGTGTTGGATTATCCTCTATTGTGTCTTGGGAATCTATATCAAATTTATGGATGTATAATTATTTTGAGTTAACAAGTAATGTTAATTATTTTATGATAATCTCATCATCTACTATGAGTGGAGATATTTGTATTGTGGGAGGGTCCTCTTCCATTTTGGGTGAAGGTAACTATGATGTAGTAGGATGTATAATAGGTTTATGAATAGTATTACTAAATTCTCCAACCTCATATATATGCATCTAATCAATAAAATTATTATGAGGTTGGGAATCTATAATAACATGAGCTGGCATATCTAAAGATGTACTTGGGATGGTAGGCTTGGTGACTCTGTAATATGTGAATGGTTGATTATCTACTAGATAAGTGTATAAGTATCCATAATGTAAAAACTCAATGCATATATGTCAGGTATAGTTTATGTACTCCATATAATGTATCCAAGGTCTCTGAATTAATAGGTTATCATGCAAATTATTAGGCATCACCTGAAACTATGTAGATAGGGTTTTTAGCCCAACCATAATATACAATGTAATAGAACCCAATGTTTGTCAATGAATGTTATCAAAACCTTTGATATTCTTATATTTCTTATGAATGGACACTATATCAACCCCCATAGTCTATATAAATTTGAGGTTGCATATCTCAAGTCCTAAATGACATCAATTAGAACTCATTTAATAGTGATGGTATTAATTTTTGCATGAATGAAGAGTGGTAAATTATGAGCAATAAATGTGGTGGTAAATCCTCATTAGAAAAGGATATAACATCCTTAATGTCCTTGATAATTTTCATGATACATGAAAAGTATGTTGGTTTTGTGTCACTAGAAAAATATGTATTATTGAATGTTTGAAAAAGAATATCTTTGAAAATAGTTACCTATTAAATTAATTCCAAAATGGAGATATTAACCAGCATGTTCCTCAACTAATCCATAATATCAAATGTTCTATGATGATTTCTAGGTCCCATTATAGTTATTTTGGGATGAGGAGGGATGGTGGGATTACATTGTTGTTATATAGGTTGAGGAGGTAACTTGTTCCATCTAGTGATAGCTCAAACTATAGGATCTACTATTTTCCAAGCGTGAGTGGTAAAGGTGGGATGTTAGCAAATATAATCAACTAGTCTAGTTGGAGGCATAAAAAAAGGAGTCCTCTAAGCCCTCTATCATCGACCAGTAACCAAATTTAAATTAAAGTGAGCCATGTAAAAATGATCCTCATAGGAATGAGACTCATAAAAGGGAGGACAATGTGTAAAATAAGTTGAGCTTAGACATGATCCTGAAAGGAGTGACATACATGTGCATTTTTATAAAAATGATGGGAAATAAGCATGATAAATAAACCACAATACTTTGTACCAAAAAGTATAAAATGGCATCCATCATGATAATCATGATGATAGGCTAAAAACTAATAACTAAGTAGATTATGGAAATAAGAAGGGAATCTTTAATGGTGCACTAGGGTTTTGGAATAATGTGTTCAAAGAAATATGGGTTCACCAAAAAATTTAACCTTTTAGGACTTCTATGAATATAAATATTATGTTGTTAAAGGACTGAGTATAGTAAATTAGGTATAAATATGCAATAAATACATCCATTGATTTGTTATAGAATTTACTAAATTTAACCTTTCTAAAAATAGTAATAAATAATATAAATGAAAACTTAGCTAAAAAATGACTGAGATGAATCATTTAGAGGCTAAAAACTAAGGCAGAGGTTGGTTTAAGTGTTGTAAATATGATTAGATTATCAAACCCCCTTTTATATAGTATTGTTATATAGCACTAGTGTCCTTGTTTTGGCATTAGTGTCCTTTGTGTAGTATTGTTCCAAGCTTCTAAGTGTACATGTGTCTAGGTTTGTCAAAATTGTTCCTACGTGCACAAGTTTTGGAACCTTGTAGATGACTTATTTTGATTGATTTTATGATTAAACCCTAATCCTCCATGTTACTAAGATATTTAGTTGATACAATCAATCAAGTGTGTTTTTAGTGGGGTATGCTAGACATCCTTAACACCCCACTATGATGAGAGTTGCCTACATACCAATACTTTGAAAGAGATCAATCCCAATGTATTTATCCTCACCTAGATATTGGTAAAAGTGTAAGTGAAGCTAATATGATTGTTTACTTAAGTGCTTTGAATGCGATTAAGACTATAAATCTGAGTGATCTAATCTTAGTAATTTTGTATATGCTAGTTTGTATAAGTAGGGTAGAATAGGGATTGATAACCTTAATTGTGCAAAGCTTTTTTGGAGTTTGTGTGTGTAATTTTCATCTTACTTACATCTAGTGTTTAGAGGGATAAATATAATGTATGTATATATATATATATATATATATATATATATATATATATATATATATATATATTATTTTGGTGATTTTATAGGTGCTAAAATAGGTCTAAATAGACCCTAGGTGTTCTAATATTTGAAAAGATATCCATTTGTAGAAAAAGGAGGGAAGGAACAATATCACCAAAATTGGTATACTAGCACATGTGATGATATTGTCCCTATTATTGTGTTAGTGTCCAAGTTGAAAAAATTGAGGCACAAAGGTATATGATGTAATAATGAGTGTCTAATACTACTTTAGGGATGTTTATATATGCTTATGGCCCATAAGAAGGTTGAATAAGTGTGAAAATATGCCCTAAGATAGGTCTATGTCTAAGTTAGGGAAAAGTGGTCTCAAGTAGCACTCTTAGCACTCAAGTGTCATTTATAGGTGATTACATATTGTAACATGTTTTGGTTATAGTTCAATCACCAATAAAGCACTCAATTTAGACTCAATCAAATTAAAGGTGTGTTATGCACACCCATATGTACACATTTATTTTCCTTTAAACTAACAATTTCATTACTACATTAAATGGGGGAATGTATACACTATTTCTAAATTATATAGTACCTCAAGATTGTACACTTGGAAAATACATATCATGGATGTACCTTTAGCATATATACCTTTCGCACTACCAAAAGCCTCACATACACTATCTCTCTATTCCTAATTTCTTATTTCTTAGTCTAACCAATGTTATTTTGATGACCCAACCTTCTATCTTGCCTATAATGATATAAACATGTTTATCTATTATTTCTACAAGTTTTGGACCTACACCTATTTTACAACTGCAAGGATACTTTTGTCCTATTTAAATTCATATGTTAACACAAGTTTCTTATTTTGATGTAAGTTTCTAGTGCCCTAAAGTCATCCAATTTAAAAATTAAATGTATCTTAAAGGTTATCCTAAGTGCTTTAATGTGAGATGTTCTCTAAATGGATTGGTATAAATATAAGATCAATCCTTAGGATAAAAAGAGGAAAGGCTCATCTATGGACAAAAAAGAACTAAAAATTTCTCAAGACATGGAGAACACTTTTAAGAATCTCAAAAAATTTGGGTGAAAGTGTATGAGGCATAAAAGTTCCTAGGTTTTTAGATTTAAACTGCTACTTTTTTTACTATGAACTGGCTATTGTTGTGTTGTTTTTTAGTTTTTATGTCTTTTTATTCTCCTCAATAAAGTATATGTTTATTTTTTGGTTTATATACCAAGCCTCCAGGATTTTTTTAAAGGTTAAGGTTGTTATTTAAAACCCCAATTTACCATCAACAAAAAAATAAAAAATAAATAAGATCAATCCTCATTCATACCTCACCTATCAAAAACCTATAAACTTCTTACCTACTCACAAGGCAACCGATTAAAAGCATTCAATCAAGTACTCAAATGAGAAAGGCTTCCCTATTTTCTCTTATTAATATATCACTCATAAGGATAGCACATCTATAGGTTTTAAGTACTGAAGGTGCATTCCATGAGCCACATTTTCCAAGTTACAATCTAGGTCATTATTGTACTTGATTATCAAACATTACATGATTCACACACAAGCCAACATGTAGGGTATAACTACATAATTTTGAGTCCCTCTTTAGAGTATGGGCTATGTAGGTAGTTCTCATTGATGTAGGAGTCTTTGGATCTAATTGACACCACGTGCCCACTAACTCATTTTTCCCCATAACCATTATGAAGATGAAGATTTAGGGTTTTCTCATTCAATAAAGAGTAATAGTCCAAGACATAGATTTAAATGAACTAGATAAAAGGTCTCATAAAACTTATAATCATCTAGGTTGTTACATCTAGTTTCAATAGGTATTTTATAATAGACACATATGTCTAGTTTAGACTATAACATCAATGCAACCATCTTAGGTCAACACAAGTGTACACAATTGTAGAGGCATAATTTATATAATTAGTTGATTGATATAGAATATAAATCTAGTATACTTTCTTCTTGTTCCAAATCCATATTTGTATTAACATCAAAACTAGATAAGTATATTATTTTCATTATCATTACAATATCTATCATAGTTGTATTTTTTATTGTTAAATTATCTCAGCATATTAAATTTAGTATATGTTTATCTGAGTTTTGAAATTAATTGGCCTAATTTAGAGATAGTATACCATATTTTTCCCTATGATATTTCTACCCCTTTAAATCTAAAGTCCCCAATCTATAATTTAGGCTTAAATAGTTTGTTAGTCCTCTAAGATAGTAGAGGAAATTTTAACTTATTAAACCTATACTTTATAGTTTGATCTCTCTCATTGTATTAATCAAATATAATCATTCTCTCAACATTAGGAGTTTGTAAGCTAAATTTTATTTTAGTCATAACATGTGGGTACAATCCACCTTCGTTAGACAAGGTAATGTCATTTGAGTCATATTAGTTGTTGGAAGTCTTCTAGGAATCCCATAAATCATAGATTACCATATGAGACTTGGTGTATGGTGGGAGGGGGAAGAGGTATAATATGGAGATTTATTTTCATTCTTTTGAATTTATGTGTTAGTCAAACTAAATAAATAAGGTTTATTTTTATCTTAAACACTTATAAAAGCATCAATTCAAAAATTCCTATCAAAATTATATCCAAAATATTTGAGGGGTGTTTAAACACTCACAAAATAAATGGAAAAGGAGAAAATATGGATGAAAGTAAATAAATAAAAATATAAAATGAAAAATGAAAATCTAAATGAAAATACTCTCATGTTAGGTTCACCAAATTTATATGCATGAAAAGTGATGGGATTTCCTAGTGTATGATTGTAAAATTTTGAGATGTGGATTTAATATATTATATATATATTAATTTAACCCAAAACTTATGAAAAAATCAAAGGGAGAGAACATATAAGTAATAAAAAATTATAAGAATTCTCTTACCATCACCTTTCTTCTCTTGTCTTCCCTCCAAGATCTTTAAATATATTCTTCAAGGATTTTTGACTTGCTTGTTAGATTTCTTGATAATGGTGGATTTGAGATTTAAGATGGATGTAAGAGGGATAAATGGCTTATTGGATGTAAGTATAATGTGTATGCAAGGATAATGTGTATGCAATTAGAGTATGAATGCTAAAAGAGATTTTTTATGCTTTAAAAAATTAGCTATGCTTCATGCCTTATTATTTATAGGGTGGGGGGAGGATTAAAATGAATTTTAAATTCATTAGAACCCTCTAGTTTTAGATAATTCTAGAAAGTTAGATAATTCTATATATTTTAGAGGATTCTAGATTTGATTAGGAGTTAATAGTGATTATTTTAGGTGTCATATGAAGGTCTAAGGATCTAGGTGTGTAGGAGAGGTTATGGATAGGCTGGCTAAGGGAGTACGTAGAATATTTTGAGTTTTAAATTGGCAGGTGGGGCAAGTGGTTAATCAATGAGATGGGATTATTGGTTTAATGTTATGTTAATGGGATAATCAAGGGACTAATATAGCATTGGGGTGTAGGAAGGTTAGCATGATGTAGGAAATATTTAATGGGGAATGGGATTTAATTATTTAATTAGGAATATAGTTAAGGGATTAATTATGATAAATAGTGGGATTAGTGGAATAGTTAAGGAGAGTAAATTTAGATTTATACATTTTCCCCTTTTTGAAAGGGCATTACAAGTGATGAAGTAGGGAGTAATGGTATTCTAAATAAAATCCATTACATGGATGAGTTAATAAAAATGACATTATATGATTCCCCCTTGATGGGTCATGCAAGGAGGAATGGATTGGATGGCCACTCAAAAAGATATCATGGGGTGGGTATAAAATAAAGATGATGAGGGGTTGGGATAACCTGAATGCTAGTTGAGCTATGAATGATAAGGTGCCCCAATAAAAAATGTGAGGTAATTAGGTTGTATGTGTAATACTAGTCCTAAGAGGGAATACAATGTAGCAATGATGATTAGCCTCTTAAGATGAGTCCTAGGCAAAGACCAATGCAAAGGATAGAGGAGAATGAATATATACAAAATCAATGGCATTTTTAATATTGGTGGTGAGAGTACTGGAGGATTAAATAAATATCACTTCAAGTTATCAAATACCTTTTGACATTCCAAATTCTAATAAAAATGAGCTAATTTATTTAATAGATGAGTAAATATATGGAATCTATCTACCAACTAAGAAATGGATCAATTAATGGCTTGTAATTTCCTTTGAAGGATCCATAGTTGCTTTAGGTTTTTAGGTGGGGGAATTTCAATAATGTATTCTACCTTAGTATATCTACCTCAATGCCTTGTTGAGAGATAATAAATCCAAATATTTTTCTTGAATTAAACCCAAACACACATTTCTTAGGGTTTAGTCTAACTTTATATTCTCTATGCCTCTCAAAGATATGTGTGAGGACCATTGGATGTTCTTCTCTTATCTTATACTTTTTTAAAATATCATCCATATAATATTCCATAATATTATGTATCATGTCATGGAAAATGATTGTCATGGCCCTCTAGTAGGTTTATCCTACATTTTTTAGTCCAAAGGGCATCACTTGATAGCATAAAGTCACCCATGGAGTAATGAATGTAGTTTTCTATTAATCTTCTAGAGTGATTTTGATTTGATTATAACCAAAAAAACCATCCATGAAGGAGATCATTTTGTATCTCACTATAGTTTCCAATATCATGTTGACATTTTGTAAAAGAAAGTCTTATTTTTGACATGCCTTATTTATTCTCAAAATTTAGTACAAATACATATCCCTCCTTGTGGTTTTGTGATAAAGATAACATTAGAGATCCATTCAAAATAATTTATTAGCTAAATGAGTCATGATTCCAAGAACATTGGTAACTATTCCTTGACTAATAACACCACCTTAGGGTTATCTTTTATATATTTTATTTAATTGATTTTAAATTTGGATGAACTACTAGGTGATGTGCCACGAAAGTGGGATCTAATCAAGCCATGTTAGAGTAAATCCATGCAAATATGTCTATAAACTATTTAAGAAGCTCAATAATAATTTGGAATTCCTTAGAGGTGATAATTTCCCTAAGTTTGATTATTTTATTATTTCATCTAGCTTCAATATTAGTTTATGAGACCTCTTTAATTAGGGAATGTGAATGATATTGAATATATGTTTGTGGTGGTGGTATCTCTTCTCCTGAAGAAAACTTTGCTAGGAGATATACACCTAGCTCTTGATAAAGATCTTATTCATTAGGGTTTGGTTAGATTTCTTATATATCTAGAGATGGATTAGCTTCATCATATTCTTCCTCTTATACTTAGTTTAATGACTCATGTTGCTCTCTAAAATAGGCTTTAAATTGATAGTGAATCCCATTTTTTAATCTCTTGATGACATAAAAATTTGATCTTTCATGTACTAAATAATATCCACATCATTTTGAAACATATCAAAGGATGGCTCTTTCCTCTAATACCAATATTTTAGTTCAAGGTAGTAGAGGGAGATATTGATATTGTAAATGGTAGTGTTAGAGAATAGGTTCATGGTAGCTAGGTCTTCATAGAGGTTATAAATAGAACCTATCTCAAACTCCTCATTAGATGTAAACTCTTTACGAATCAAATAAGTGTCCATGGCAATAGAGTTGAGGTCAATGCTAAGTGGTTTGTACCCTAGGATAAGTTGTCCTAGATGTTCTTGAACACCAATAGGTTCCAACCTTCCTTATTCCTCTCAACCTAGTCTTCTCCCCTTATAGTTCATATTTTAGAGAATTTTATGTAGTTGGGGATACTTTTTCTTTTTCAAATATAGGTTTACATCTTCATGAGTAATCTAGGAGTCATAAAGATCCTCAAAACATTCTTCTAATAACATTCCTACACTAGTGAAGGTAGTTGACCTAAACTAATATGTAATTGATATATCTTTCCTCATAGTTTGGGACCCATAGCTACATGGGGATAGTGGAAGGTCTCCTACATAAAGATTTTTATACTCATATTCCCCACACCCCTTCGAAATAATGTTTAGGTGAGTGATTTATGGTGACTCAGATGAGATAGGTGATAAAATATCTATGTGTACATATTTCATAGCTTTTGGATTATAATATGAGATTTGGGTAATTGAACAATAAATATCATGATTTTATTGTTTTATTTAAAAACTATGAAAATGTTCAATTTTACCTAGGATGGTGACTTCCATGCCTAAATGTGGGAATTTGAGACATTGATAAAGGGTGGAGGGTACCACTCTCATCTCATGAATCTAAGGGAATACCAAAATCATATTATGAGGGAGATATACATCTACTACATGGATTAATGTTTGGTGTACTGCATGGATTAATGTTTAGTGTACTACATGCCCTATAGCTATGAGAAGATATATTGTTCTAGTGCATGGATTTTCATTATCATCATAAGCCTTTATCATTATTAGAGTATGTTGAGAAGTGTTATCATTTATAGTCATATAAAATAAAATAAAATTGTTAACTTGAGCATGAATAATGACACCTAATCCTTAGGTCCCTCTTGATTTCTCTCATGACCCTCTTAGGCTTACTTTCACTAATTTCCAGTCATTTATGGCCTTCCAAAATTGACCCCAACTAAGTCGATACCCTCTCCTCATGACTAATCCATCCTCTAAGTCCCATCTAATCAATAAAATAGTGCCAAAGTTGGACTATAGTTTTGAACCCTAGGGTGTCCCCTTTTCATTGCTTCTATCTAACCATAATTCAAGATTAGATTACCATTTTTCTCTTATTACTCTTATTCATTATGTCAGCCTAGTCTAGTTTCATCTAACCCATGACCAATATATCCCTATAAAATCCCATTAAAAGATCATTTGGAAAGGGTTGGAAAATATCATTCAAGAAAAAAATAATATAAGTAAGGCCACTCAAGAAATCTTCCATATTCTCTATATATAGCTAGCCTATACACTTTCAAGCCAATTTAAGTCCTTACACCAATCCCTAGTCATCTCAAGCATACCCAGTTTTAGAATTTCTTGAATTTCATTCACTATTGTACCAATCACTCTTAAAGGGATAACTACATATGGCTTGATCCCTCTTCAGAGTATTGGTATGTAGGTATTGTGCTCACATACAGGGTGTGAAGCACATCTAGTGCATCTTACACACACTAACCCCTTTTCCCCATTTTCTAAAGTTTCTTTCAATTGCATAAAAGATACAATTACATGAAGAATTAGCTCTACAAAAATCTCTATTGATAGTAAAGACTTGAAAATGGGTACATAGGCTCATGCTGACTAGGCAAACAAAACCTAGAAAGCTTAAATCCTTAGGACATTAGTGTTGGAGAAGGACTATAGCACCAGAACCTAAGGTGTCTAGTTTTATCACTCATATCCAATTATAAAATGAAGTTTGGGATCTTATTTGAGATAGTGTCACAGTCTTGCACACAAATTTCTAGACCCTATCTCAGTTAGAATGGTCCAGAATAAGCTAAGTTTGATTTTCTCTCTCTCTCTCACTATTATTTTTAGAAAAGGTCTAATTGAAATTTAATTTCAAAAATCAGTAGCTTTAATTAGTAATATTATATACTAATTTATCCTACTCAAAATTGTTTAATAAATAGGAATAAAACTCTATTATTTCTAAAAATAACACATCATTTGGTGAACCTAACTTGCTTCAAATTTTACATAAAAACCCTAGGGTAAATTCTTGGCCAATTTTTTCCACTAATTTATAAAAAATATTCTTGAATATTAAAATCAAAAATTCCTCTCAAGTTTTAAAATTTGGTAGTAAATTTTAAAATAAATTTATTTCAAACCCTAGTTGCATCAACTAACTCCCAATAATTTTGCAGCATTAATCCATTAATTTCTAGATTATTCAATAGTAATTTAAAATTTTATTTTATTTCAAACCTTAGTTTCATCAAATATCTCCTAGTAATTTTCCAATCATTTTTTGAATTTTTAGTTTCATATTAAAATTAAAAAAATCACTTCAAATTTCAAAAATTCATAGTAATTTTCAAAAAATTATTTTTCTCAAAACCCTAGTTGCATCTAGTAGGTCCCATTAAATCAAGCACTTTCCCTAAAATTTTTGAATTTTTTTTTTAATACTTATCTCATAAATTCATTTTCATTTTTAAAAATTCATAGTATTTTGCAAAAAAAAATGAAAAATACATAGTTGCATGTACTATCTTTTTTTACTTCTTGACATATCATCTTACATCCATAATCAAATTGTAAAAATGATTCTGACCTATGTACAAATTTTTCTTACATTTCTTGAAAATAACAAGGAAACCATAATGGTCCCTATCATGTACATGAATGATAAAGTCTATCATATGTTATTACAAAGCTTCATCATTTGCGTTTCATTCTTATATTTTATTATATGGGATGATATTACAAAATTTCAAAATTCTTTTTGCATATTGTCTTTTTGTCACACGAAATAATTACCAACTCTATTTTTCTAAACACATTCGAAATGTAATGTTACATGTCAAAAGCTTATGCGCCTTTACATAAAAATTCATGATCTATACCCTTTACTTTCTATTTCTCATGTGGAAAATTTTTCAAGTTTATCATGCCAAACACATTCAAAATATTATGTTACATATCAAAAATTTATATGCCTTTATGCACAAATTCATGCTCTCAACCATGTGCTTTCTATCTCTCATGTATAAAAAATTTCAAGTTTATCATGCTAAACACATTATAAATGTCATGATTCAAGTCAAAGTTTTCTATGCATTAATGCACAATTTCATGCTCTTTATCCCTTGTTTGTTATCTTTCATGTGGAATTTTCTTTATAATCATATTGCTATACATGGTTTCTACTTAGATGTATCTAATTCTTTTCCTACTTTTAAGTATCTCCTTATCACTACTAGACACAAGAAAACACTAGTGGTTATATTTATCCGTCCTCTCTTCAAACTTGGTTCATCTAGATTTTATCCTACACTAACTACTAGCTCTATGCCTATATTATATTATGTAATACATGATACCACCTAAGTTTAAAAATATAGACAAGTTGATTACACCCATAGTTATATATTTGTCACTCAGGTTAGCACCCTTTCCCATATAGTTTCAATTCCTCCACCTATTATAATTATTTCTCCAATCTAGATTTAGCCATAGTCAAGACCTTCATCACCAACATAGAGGGTTCATACACCTCCACAGCTTCAAGATTCTAGATAGCTTATAGCTATAGTATTTATACCCATAGTAGTTTCATTGAGATCTCATGCATCTACACATACAACACATGTTTAGATAGTTTTTCCTACTTCTAAATGGGTCCCTAAGATCCATACAATTGCATCCACTTCCTAGAGTTACAAAGGGACTCCATAGTTGGTTTCCACTTTAGATATTTTAGAACATTTATAGCATATACAAATTTCAAATCCATAGCCCCAACATTTCCATCATGTTTCATGATCATGCATGATTCCACTCCTTGATGTAGGACACCATGATAGGGAGTCTCACATGAGACTCATTGGTTAGTATCATTTTTACTTAGCATTGATTGTACATATTTTTATTCTACTTGATTGTACATAGTTAAAATTTTCTAAAAATACAAAAACAATATAACATTTCAAAAATCCAAAAACATTCAAAATTTTCAAAATGACAAAAACATTTTGACTGTATGCATCATCCATGTTTTACATTGATAATATTATGTTAGGACTTACATTTATTATTTCATGCTATTGTATGTCAATTTATCTACATTACCATGCTTCACTTGATCTTCTTTGAGTGTGTGAAGTGATATCTAGATACTTGATTACTTCAATCTACCCATTAAAGGGCATCTTACTTCTACATTCGAGAAACACATAGATACACATACCCACTAGGGTCATCTTATACATGACTATAGCATCCAGGTTATGTCATTCCTTCACTACACACTCCAAGTTATCATGTTGATGTACATTACTTACTAGATCACATAGATTACTATATCAACATTTCACTCATATCTGGCACTTGTGTATCTCTTAGTCTTGTATTAAACATGTCTTGCATATTTTCACTCTTGCTTTGATTAGTTAGATGTGATTCTATCTTTTCAATTATTAAATGTTTTCTCTTCTTGCTCATTATAACTTATTAAAATATATTTCCAATTCCTGCTTATCTTTTATATGTGCCTTAGGACATTTGCCAATGTCTTTTGCTTTTATTCATGTGCATGTCTTAGGATATTTTCCAATGTCCTTTATTTATACTCTTCTATGTGTTTGTCACCCTTGTGCCAACATTTCTTATTTCATTCATATGTGTATGTGGCATTTGAACATGCCTTGTATGCTTGATTTCTAGTTTGAGTGACATGTGCCCATATCCGTTGTTTGTGTGGCCCCTTGGCCACTCTTTTATTATTCTTCTTAATTTGTGTTTTTTTATTTTATTGCTTCTAAACTATTGTAATTCCATGATCCATATCATGTATTTTCTTATTATCTTGGATGCCATGATGGACATCATGCTCCATCCCTCTAACTAGTAAACTAACAATTAATAAACTAACATTTCTAGTTGAAATTTAATTTAAGAACATTTCACATGCTATTATATATATCTAGGCATGCCCATGTTGATCTAACAATATCTCAAATAAAACCATGTTATATCTTGAGATATCCTATTGATTATCATTGTTATATCATGTATATTTCTAGATTAACACACTTACAGGGCTTCTTCTTCTAAGAGAAATCATTAAAGGGTACCTATTCCTACCCTTAGAAGAGGGGAAAACAAATAGGTGTTTTTCTACAAGAGATAAGAGCTCTTATCGATTGAAAAAATCATCTTTAGAATAACCAAAACAACAACCAATCATCAAACCACTTAGAATAGACTAAGTAGATACTCAAGATTCCAAAATAGTGATCAATTTCATCCTAAGACAATAGCATCAAGGCTAAACTATAGTTTTAGACACCAGGGTATCCCTTTTCAGCACTCCTATCTAAATATCAAAAAAACCAATTTTTCTAAAAGTATGCAAAAAGGTAGGTTTAGCTACAATTTTTCACAATTAGACCAGTTCAAATTAGCAATTTTTAGTATAGTTTTCTCAAAGAATCCAGACATAGGGGGCATCATGCACAACATGATTGGTCATCACTTCTAGTTTTATATATAATAGTTGGTATAACTTCTAAATCATAATCCATGTTTCAAACACTAGTGATTGGGGGTAGATTACACAACACTTTTACTTCTTTTCTTATAGTTGTTAGCATTACCCAAGCATTCTCAGTAGTTGTGTGCCTTATTCCATTTGTAGGTGGTTAACATCATTTCGGAGTGGCTTTCATATAATCCTAACCTCCACATTCCTAAGTACCTGAGTTCCCAAATGGCATCCACATAAGCCAAATTTTCATTTTTGAAGTGGCTTTCATGTAATCCTAATCTCCATCTTTTCTAAGTTGGCCAACATCGGCCTAATTTCTAGCACACATTCAGTTATCCACGCCATATTGTTAAATTTATAGAGCATTCATGGGTTTTATGATCCATCTCATATGACATAGTTCTTCATACTACTATCAATTTATAGCTTCACTTCATAGAATAATGATGGAGCCAAAGGTCTAGCCTTTGTATTCTTGAGTCACCTATTCAAAGGGATTAGACACACAATCTAAACATCAATTATCACATGCATGATAATCTAGATTCACTTAGTAGGTGATGATGGAGCCAAAGGAATAACCTTTATATTCTTGAGCCACTTTTTGAGGAATTGAGCACTCAACTCCATTCACAATACAACTTTTGGTACATCATCATCTAGCACATCTAGCATTACTTAACCTTACTCAATATCACAACAGGTTTTGTATTAGTTCATGTATATAATGAGGTGTATTCATTCCTTTCTCTTCCTCTCTCTTACTTAGATTTGTGCATTCTTGTTTTATATTTCATATACCAAGAATTGATCTACTCTTTATTTTCCTTTCATAGATTCACACTTACACAACATGCTCTCTATGCACTATCTATCATTACTTAGTATCACACAAGCTTCATGGGATTCACCTTTATAGGTAAGTTTAGGTATGCTTTCTATTTTCCTTTATCTTAGTATTTCACTTTTCTACATCACTAGAATAAAGGAGGGAAAAAGTAGTCATATAAAATCCAAAAAATGGTAACTTGATAATGGCTAATGACACCTAATCCTTAGGTCCCTCTTGCTTTCTCTCATAACCCTCTTAGGCTTACTTTCATTTATTCCTAATCATCCATGGCCTTCCAAAAATGACCCCAACTAAGCTAGGGCCCTCTCTTCATGACTAATCCATCCCCTTAGGTCCCATTTTCTCAAGAAAATATCACCAAATTAAGATTATAGCACTAGACCCTAGGGTGTCCCCTTTTTAGTTCTTCTATCCAACCATAATTTGATCCCATATTACCACTTTTCCCTAGTTCCTCTTGTTTATAATTTGGTCTAGTCCAGTTTCATATAACTTATGACTAGTAGATCCTTATAAAATCCCATTCAAAGATAATTTGGAAAGGTTTGGTAAATATCATTCAATCAAGAAAGAATATAAGCAAGACCACTCAATAAATATTCCCTATTCTTTTCATACAGCTAGCCTATACATTTTCAAGCCAATTTAGGTCCTTACACCAGTCCCTAGTCATCTTAAGCATACTTAGTTTTAGAATTTCTTGCATTTAATTCACTATTTCCCTAATTAATCTTAAAAGGAGAACTACATATAGCTTTATCCCTCTTAAAAGTATTTGTATGTAGGTATCATGCTCACACACAAGGTGTGAATCACATCCAATGCATCCTACACACACTAACCCTTTTTCCCTATTTACCAAAGTTTTATTAAATTACATAGAAGATATAAGTACATGAAAAATCATCTCTATAAGGAGATATATTGATATTGAGGACCTAAAAATTGGTACATAGGCTCATACTAAGTGAACAAAACCTAGAAAGCTTAAATCCTTAGGATAATAGTATCAAAAAAGTACTATAGCACTGGAGCCTAGGGTGTCTAGTTTTATCACTCCTATCTAATTAGAAAATAAAGTCTAGGATCCTATTTGAAATAGTGTCTCAATACTTCACACAAATTTTTATACCATATCTCAGTTAGAACAGTCTAGAATAAGCTAAGTTTGATTTTCTCTCTCTCACTACAATTTTTAGAAAAGGTCTAACTATAATTTAATTTCAAAAATTAGTAGATTTAATTATAATTATTATTTATTGATTTATCCTAGTCATACTTGTTTATTAAATAGGAATAAAACTCCATTATTCCTATAAATAATAAATTATCATTGATGTCAAGGTGTAGGTCAGAGAGAGAATTTTAAGGCAACCTAATGTCTCTTTTATTGGTTGATGTCAAGGTTTAGATCAAATAAAGAATTTGAAGGCAACCTAATAATTATTATATTTGTTGTTATCAATATTGTTTTAGTGATATGATATTACTATCTGATGAGTGTTCTTGTTTTATAGCATTGAATTAAGCATGTTTGAGTACTAGTTCTTGAGTACAAGGTGTCTTGAGAAGCCTATCCTAGACCCTATTATAAGATGTGCATAGAAAAGTTTGATAAAGTAAGTAATAAAAATATTATGAAAGTTTATTTGGAATTGTGTGATCATATAAGTTTAGATAATATAATAAGTGTTTCAAGGACATTTGTCAAGTTTCAAGTGCTTAAGAAGCCTAGACATAGCACTAGTCATGGCATGCAAATTCTTTTTGAGAAGGTATGAGCTTGGTGGCTTGGTGAATATGAGTGAAAATAGGTATGAATGGATGTATAAGGTTGATTTATCATGAATTTTAGGAATTTTATTACTCATGAGATTCTTAGGGTGAGCCTACAGGGGTAGGACCTACAGATCAAGTTTGTAACTAGACCCTATGTAGCTTAATGAGGCATCATGATATGTTTTCAAGGTATACAAAGGATATATGTCATTGTTTAATTATGGCATAGGTTAATTTATTATTTTATTAAGGTGGAGAGCATATGGAAAGAGGTATGAAGGTTAGTTTCAAGGCCTCATGTGATTTGTAGGTCAAGGTTTAGAGAGAAAAGAAAAAAAGTGTGTCCTAATGAGGGGTCATGATCATATTTCAAGGTTTATAAGATCATATAATCATGAAAAAAGTTATGATATATTTTTTCAAGCATGTTCAGAAAGTTTGAGGTCATGGGTTTCAAGAAAAGCCATGAAAAATGATTTTGAATTCTCTCAAGTACATAGAATGAAGGCATGCAAACTCGAGAAGAAATTTTAGGTGTTTATTGACATGATTAGCCTCTACATGGGAACCTAATATATTCATGGTATATTGGGGAGAGTCTTAGATCAAAATTATAGGCATTTTTTTTTAATTTAGGGTCTATGGTTTATGAAAAATCATTAAGAATGGAAATGTGTTTAAACCCTCTTAAAATCCTAATAGTGACTTGATATTGAATATGCTATTCAAAACAGCCAATAATGGTATAAAATGGATATAAAAAATATTTTATAATGTTTTAAACTATTCTAGGTACCTCTACATTTGATTGAGTTGTCAGGTGTATGAGTAGACCCTACAAGAAAGTACACATTTCTCAAAGATTTGTTATAGCAGTCAGAGTTGACCAATTCAAGAAAATAAAATGGATGGAGGATGAATTTTGAGAATAATTTTTCATGTCTATGATTGTGTTTTTTAAATTTAAATATTTAAATTGTGTTAAACTGGTCATCTAAGTTAGCCAATCACTAACATGCCTAATGATGAAAATAATGAGAAACCTAGGTAGTAGTGAGAAGATGATTATGGATGTGTTATCATGGAATAGAGATGGAACCAATTGCATGGAGGTGTTGTTAAATAATTTAAATACATGATAATTTTTAGTATAAGTGTCAAAGGATAGTGACTATAGTGAAAAAGCTGCTCACAAGTTGACATGTTTGGTTCAGATGAGATAATGAGATACAAGGTTATGAGATTGGTCTATAAGCCCAATATTACCATTTCAACATATTATATTAATTTATAATAATGGTATAATTATGTCATAATATCATATAAATTCATAATAATTCTCTATAAATGGTCATATATATGTTAAAGGTCATTCTTACCATGACTATGCTTGATCCAAAACTCAGAAGTTTTGGTTGATAAATATCTTAATAACATAGAAATAACATAGTAACAATGAATTCTCTGAGAAGAGATGTAGTATTACTCAAGATCACAATACAAATATATGATTATCTTTGGGAAGAGATGTCTATCTTCACATTTCGGGTTACCTCTTATTTTATACACAATTTGAAAGCATGGGAAGGATGTGGAAGGTCACCAATCTTGAGGGAGATGAAGTGGTTTGACTTCCAATATTTAAAACAATACAAAATTTGAGGAATTACTATTTTTAGAAACTTACTATTTTTAGACTGCACTACTAAAATTGAAATTTGAGGCACTTCCATTGGGTTTTCGGGGATAAAACTTCATTTATCAAATCTCAATGCCATTTCATGACGTTCTCCTCATTATTATCTTTCCAACGGTTCAAACGGCAAGTCAATTGGAGCTACGGTGCAAAAGTTATGGCTCCTGGAAGTTCCATCATCAATTGGGGTGGAACTGTCACCCGAATTGTCGCCTAAATTGGTGCCTGGGTCATTCCTCCCTCCTTGAAAATCAATGTTCCCTATTTCATCAATGCTCCCCATCAGGTGTGGTAGTTGTTTCTTGATTTCATTTTTTGTGAGCCACTCACCTTGATGGCTAAGCTGGCCCCTTTTGACCACTCGATAAAGTGGAATAGAGCATCCTCTTATTGTCTTCATCCACGTATCCACAATCTGATCCTCTTCCACTGGAGAAAAAATCTATGGATCAAGTTCATCAATGTCAAGTTGTTTTGCTACAACTGCAGTGTCTAAGAGAGGTGGATGATATGGTTTGAGGAGCTCCACATTGAATATTGGATGCAAACCAAGGTAGGCTGGTAGGTTCAACTCAAAAGCATTTTCTCCAACTCTTCTTGTGATGGTGTAGGGACCATATTGCAGAGGCCAAATATTTCTATGTGGGCTTGCAAGTCATTCCTTCTAAATCTGTAACCAAACCTTGTCACCCATAGTAAAATGGTGTGCAATCTTGTGTTTGTCATGGCGTTGCTTATACTTTTGATTCATCTTCTCCAGGATGTCATGAACTTGTTGTTAGAGGTGTTGAATTTGTTCAATAAACTTTGTAGCTTTTTTTGCCTCAAATATTCCATGAGGTGTGTATTCCATGGTGGAAAATGGAACCGCTATATCAAATGGTGCCATGGGTTGGAACCCAAAACATACTTGGAATGGACTGTGCTTGGTTGAGCTGTGCAGTGCCTAATTGTATCCATGTTGTATGAAAAGAAGTCCCTCATCCCATGTGTGTGGATGTTTGGAGTGACACATCTGAATCATGTGAACAATCAAGTGGTTTACCACCTCTGTTTGACCATCAGTCTATGGATGGAAGGCTGTGGACTTCATCAGCTTAGTATCCATCATCTTCCATAGAGTGGACCAGAAGATGCTCAAGAACCTGCTATCTCGATCTGAGACAATGGACTTGGGAAGACCAAAATGGAGCCATACATGACTAAAATATAGTTGATCAGTTTCCTCAGTAGATATATTTTTCTTACAGGCAATCATGATAGCCATTTTTGAAAAATTATCAACTACCACAAAAATACAGTCCTTACCATGTTTTGAAGTGGGCAAACCTAAGAGAAAATCCATTGAGATAGATTCCCAAGGCCTGGTTGGTTCTGGCAATGGCATGTACAATCCTTGCTTCTTATTTTTTGGCTTGGCTATCACACATGGGGTGCAAGATTTGAGATATCTTTCCACATCCTTTCACATATGGGGCCAGTAGAAGTGTTTTTGAAGAACTGCCAATGTTTTCTCAATACCAAAGTGTCCAGCTGTCCTACTGAAGTGTGCTTCCCATATCATCTTTTGTTGTTCTACAACTAGAACATAAATGTGCCCCATATGACAGAGGACATTATCTTGCAAATATAAATTAGAAACATGTGTACCTTTTTGAAGTGCTTGATAAGTATTAGCAAAGGTAGGATCTGCTTCATACAGGGCACCCCAAGTGGCAGTCTCATGTCCACAAAGGTCCAGAACTGTTGTGAGTGTAGTAATTGGTGGGTGGCTAAGACAATCTGTAGCTATATTTGAGCTCCCCTTTTTGTGTTTGATTATCAGGTGGAATTGCTGAAGATATGTCACCCACTTTTGATGCCTCTCATTTCAGAGCTTGCTTTGTGTCTGGATGAATTCCAATGGTCTATGGTCAGTGTGGATGACCATTTATTTCCCCAAGATATAGTGTTTCCATTGTTTGTAGGCTTGCACAATGGCATAGAGCTCCTTATCATATGTTGGATATTTCTTGACTATATCAGTGAAAGTTTCATTGTGATATGCAACAAGATGGCTATGTTGCATGATGACAGCTCCCATGGCATATTCAGATGCATCTGTCATCAACTCAAAAGGTTGATGCAAATCTGGCAAGGCAAGAATAGGGGTTGAGTAGAGTCTATTCTTCAAATTATCAAATGCCCTTTGTTGTATTTCACCCCACTGAAATGTATCTTTAGCTCCTCCTTTATTCACTTGGGTTAGTGACCACACAACATGTGAAAATCCAAGAACAAACCTACGGTAGAAATTTGCAAGACCCAAAAAGCTACGAAGCTCTGTGAGGGTCCTTGGTGTGGGCCATTCTCGAATAACCCAAATATTTTTTAGATCAACATGGACCCCTTCCTCATTCATAACATACCTGAGGTACTAAATTATTGTCATCCCAAATGTGCATTTGTCAAGATTTGCATACAACTTGTGCTCCCAAAGAGTTTGAATCACCTTATGAACATGTTGCAAATGTTCTTCCCATGTTCTACTATAGATGAGTATGGCATCTAAGTAGACAACCACAAATGAGTTGGTGAAGGGTCGTAGGATGTCATCCATCATTCTCATGAAGGTTACAGGTGCATTAGTTAAGCCAAAAGGCATAACCAACCATTCAAAGAGCCCCTCCTTAGATTTGAATGCAGTCTTCCAGACATCAGTGGGATCGATGGGAATTTGGTGATAACCAGATTTGAGATCAATTTTGGTGAAGAAATTCACACCACGGAGCTGGTCCAGCAGGTCATCAATCCTGGGGAAAGGATAGCAATTCTTCACAAAGATTTTATTCAGGGCTTGATAGTCAATGCAAAGCCTCCATTTTCCATCTTTCTTCAGTGCCAAGATAATTGGGATACCACAAGGTGATGAGCTTGGCCTGATGTGACCTTTTTGTATTAATTCTTGGATCTATCTTTTTATCTCATCATTCTCCAAAACTAATTTTTGATACATAGGACTGTTAGGCAAAGGTGACCCTGGGATCAAATCGATAGAATGCTTTACCTAGCAGTGTAGTGGAACTTTTGTGGGTGTCTTGAATAAGTCATCATATTCTCTTGTGATTCATCCTATCTACTTCTGTTGTTGTGTTTATTGTGTACTTAGGACTGCAACATCGGCCTTCTTGGATTTTTGTGGCTTGACCACCATGAGGACAAACTGCTTTGTTTTCTCCACCAATGTCTTGCATTGCTTCACACTAATCAGGGAGACAGATGTTGGAGGTGGTACCTCTAGTACCCTATAGCACCATGTTCTAAGAGTGAGGTTGATCTTTTGAGTTCATGATTCATAGATGCCATGTCGCTCATACATGAATGGCTGACCAAGGAGTACATCACAAACATCTAGATTGACCACATCACACAAGAATTCATCTTGGAATGGTTTTATAGCATATGAAAGAAGACACTGATGGGTGACACAGAGGTCTCTCCCTGGGCTTAACCATCCAATACTATAGGGCTTTAGATGAGGCTTCATGGATAGATTTAGACTTTTCACAACTTTATCAGAGATTAAATTCTTTTGACTCCCACTATTAAGAATGAAATGTAAAGGCTTACCTTTTACCCATAATTTAGAGTGGAACAATCTTTCCTTGTCATCTGGTCTTTCCTCACGATTTTGTGATGAAGCGACAATGGTGTCAGGCTCAACATCTACAATTTCTTCTTCCTCCTCTTTGACTGTGGGTTGTGTATGAGGTAGAGTAGTGGACGTCAAGTATTGTGACTCAGAAAGCAATGACTTGATGGCTCGACATTATTCTTTGGAGTGAGTTCTAGTTTTGTGGTAATCACACCATTTTCTAGCCTTCCCTTTTTGGGATTTCTTATCCTGAAACTCCTTTTGCTTCAAATTTGGGCCTCGTGTTTGACCTTCCTTGTCACTTTTCCATCTTGAGGGTTGACTCTTCATATTGTTTCTGCCATGCTTCTGTTCAATCTTCATTACAAATTTGTATGCCTCACCAAGGGTTCCCAAATTAAAGAGTTCCATTTCCCCCCGTATGTACCATGGTAGTCCACCATGATATTTGAGAGTATTATGTTTCTCACTATCTTGAATGCCCAACCTTGCAGACAAAGAATGAAAAGTGTTTGTGTAATCTTGAATAGATTGGTCCTTACCTTGGCGAAGTTGTTGCCACTATATGTAGAGATCATCATATGCTCCAATGTGATAGTATTCTTCTTTCACCACTTCCACAAAATCATCCTAGGTAGGTTCTACCTCAAGGCCAATGTCATCTATACTGAACCTCTTTCTGCACACTTCCCACTAGTTTTTCATAGGCAATTCTGATTTCAAAAGAGTAAAAGAAATATTTTCTCCATCGGTGAACTTATTTACAAAGAAGTAGGAAGACAGTTGATCCAACCAATTTTCTACTGCATCAGCATTTATTTTACCTTCAAATGTAGGAATATCAAAATTTACCTGGACCTTGAAGGGTGTTGGAGCACTGAAAGGATGTTCCCTAGATGAGGAGCCAGGAAGTGGAGCCACGGAGCCAGGATTTCCCATCGAAAGTGTTTGAAGAATTTGGGCAAATTATTGTAGCATCTACACTTGTTTCCATTGGAGGGCCTCATTCACCATTTCCTTAAAAGGATCAGATGTCTTGGTGTCATCTGGCATTTTAAGTCATTTGGAGTGAACAGGTGGAAATTTTGGAAGCTCTGTTGTTTCCCACCCAAGCTTCTTGTAGCCTGACCTCATCCTCGAGATCATACACTCTCAAGACAAACCGCTCTAATACCACTGATCCAAAACTCAAAATTTCTAGTTGATAAATATCTTAATAACATATAAATAACATAGTAACAATGAATTCTCTAAGAAGAGATGTATTACTCAAGATTGCAATACAAATATATGCTTATCTCTGGGAAGAGATGTCTGTCTTCACATTTCAGGTTACCTCTTCTTTTATACACAATTTGAAAGCATGGGAAGGATGTGGAAGGTCACCAATCTTGAGGGAGATGAAGTGGTTTAACTTCCAATATTTAAAACAATACAAAATTTGAGGAATTACTATTTTTAGAAACTTACTATTTTTAGACTGCACTACTAAAATTGAAATTTGAGGCACTTCCATTGGGTTTTCAGGGGTCAAAATTCATCAAGAAAATATTTATGCCATTTCACAACTTTCTCCTCATTATTATCTTTTAATGGTTCAAAAAGTGAGTCAATTGGAGCTACGGTGCAAAAGTTATGGCTCCCGAAAGTTCCATCATCAATTGGGGTGGAACTGTCACTCGAATTGTCGCCTAAATTGGTGCTTGGATCATTGATTTAAGGTAAATTGGTAGTTCTGGGTAAGCAAGTTTCAATGATGATTTTGAGACTCTATGACCTAAGTTGAAGTATATAATTCAAGTTATATTTTTTTTGGGACATTTATGTATTACCCATGATTTTTATAAGTTTTTAGAGTCAGTGAAAGTGATTGAAATTTTGAATCTAAAATGGCTTGACTGGTTCTGGTTTGACTGTGTACTAAAGACAAAAGATTGGTTAGCAAGACCAATATTTAACATTACATATTTTTATTTTTGTATTTTATAGTTTTATATACATATGTAAAATTATATTTTTAAATTATAAATTTTCATGGTAAGTGTTCTTTCAGGTGTTTAAGATCAAGTTATTCATGACTGGGTTTTGGAGTGTTTTGGCAGTTCTGAGTGGGCTATTTGAAGAGAAGGGTTTGAGTCCTTTTGCCCTAAGTTATGAAGTATAAATAATATTTTGATTACCATGAGGTCATATATATTATATATGTGTGATTTATTTCCATGTTTTTTAATCTAATTTCAGTTTAATCTTTAGTAGTCCAAGATAGACTTTTTGTTTATAATAAGGTCTAATTGTGAACAGTACAAATGGTGTGCTTTAAGTGGTGGTTGAAGATAAAAAGTTCCATGGACATAATATGAGATTATTAGGGGTATATTTTAATGGTATTTAAATTTTTCCTACCATTTTTGGATTTTAAAGTGTTCCAAGTAGATCAAAGGGTAACATGTGCTAATTAAGACCTAAATGAATTAGGTCTCTTTAAGGCCTAAAAGAGGTTTTGGTCCTATATGCTATGATAAACCTATTTAAATGATTTATTAATGTAATAAACATTCTATAAGACCTATTTAAATTTTAATAAAAGTGTAAAATTATGTATGGATAACCAAGAATGATATGAGCAAGAGGTCTGTATAAATAGAAGGTAATTTTAGGCCTATTAGGTGCAACTGAGAGTATGCAAATAATATAACACATTATTGAGAAGAAAGAGGTCTTGTAGACCATCATAGGAGTGTATAGGATCAGTAATTAATAAATTACAATGGTTATACATATGAATATCAAGGTAATTTGACCTAATCTATCTTGAATAGACCTAATTGAGCAAAGAAGCCTAGAAGATAGTTTGAGAGGGATAGAGCAATAAAAATATCTAAAGAAGGTGATCATCATATATTATATGATAAATAAGGTGTTTTGAAGGTGATAAATAGTTTTATTAGGCATATTTTGTGTTTATTCATTTATGGGTTTGGCTCCTCCTTGAAATTTGGTACTTGTTAAAGCCAAGTTGGGTTGGTGTTTATCTAGTTGGAGTTGGTGCTCCATGTGAAGTTGGTGCTTCACTAAAATTGATATTTTATTTTATAGGACTATGGTCCATTTTTAGGTATTAGTGGGTTTTCTTCCCCTTGATTATTTCCCACATATATGGTATGTTGACTTGTGTAACCTTTTTTCATGCTTGTATAGTTGTTTTTTTATGCATTGCTTGATTTATATGTTAATGTGATGGTTCATGTATGCTAAGAAGGAATTGAAATAAATTTCTTAAGATACTGATTCACTCCCCCTAGTGACTTTGCTTCCAATAGATTATGCCCTAGTGAATATTTTGAATATCCCAAATTTTTAAGAAACTCAATATTACATAAATTTGGGTGAATCCTTTGTCTATAATAACCCATGGTATTTTGTGGTTTACAATGGATATTTTAGTGAAAAATGGATAATTATGGTAAGGGCCTATTGGTGTCATGTCATGGGAATTTAAGTTGATATATTTTCATGGAGATAAGTGACACACCAAGGCTTGAAATTGATTTATGTCAATATCACTAGGAATTTTTAATTCATGCAATACTTGATTTAATATCTCCCAATATATAGTAGAATTTTTGAGAAGATCCATAAGGGATATTTGTGTTGGGGTATTCTTGAGATAATAAATAATATCATGAATTATTGAGATAATTTGAGGCTTTCTTAGGGATTATAATTTTTTGAGATGAAGAAGTGGGTGGATCTTTAGGAGGTACTCCAGGATCTATTATTTTTCCACATCTTATAGTAACTACATAATCAGTAATGGCCCAATTAATTTTAAGGATTGGGGATGGTAGATTCATGGGATATTGGAGCTTCTAATTTTTATGGTGTTATTTTAGTGAAATGGGATGGAATGATAATAATAAAAAATTGAGCTAGAGGCTTGACCCTAATCCCTTAATGGTTTATTTTTCTTCTAGTCATGTTTTGGTAGAGGGTCCTAATATATCCCCAATTATTGATTTTTGGATTGATTTGTTTAGATTTCTCCTTCAAATTTTATCTCCCCTTTTTATATCAAGTCTTAGATTAAATTTCTTAATTTCATACATTTGTTGTTATCATGCCATTTAAATTGATGGTAATGATAAAACTCATCTTCACAATACCAGTCAAGGCATGGTTTATTATCATTCAAGAGTTGAATCTCTAGGAGAGTTATCATGTTAACATAAATTAGCATTTTTAGGACCATTTTAATGGGTACACCAAGACTAGTAAGATGACATTTCCCTACTCTATGCCTTGGTTTTTCTTTTGGCATAGTAATTCTAGAGATATTTTGACTTTTGGTAATGGGGGAAGTTTTTTATATTGTTTTCCCATGTTTTAAATTAGTAACACCATCTTGGAATACATCATTATTCGTATTCAAGACTTTTGGCTTACCCAAAAAAGCATTATCTTGATTTTGACATTTTTCATTCCATGTATACAACTTGATTGTTCCCTTTTTAATAAGTGCCTTTTCTATCTAGATACCCTTTTTATAATCTCATCAAATGATTTGGCACATTATAATTTCAATTGATATTTTAATTTAGCATTTAGATTATCAATGAAGATCTTAGCCAACTCTTTTTCAAGGACCATACATCAAAAATGGCTGACTACGCTCTTCTATCACTGTAAAAATGATGTTATACTCTCTCCATTCCTTTGTTTGGTGTTGTAGAGATCAATTATAGAAATGTCATGTTTGATATTGAAAGAGAAATGTCTTACAAAATTTTTTGTTAGTTACTCAAAATTAGTAATGGACCCCTTAGGTAAATGTATAAACCATTCAAGAGTGGGTCATGTGAGTCTTTTAGGAAAGAGTCAGAGTAGGTAAACATCATTATATTCAACCTCATGGAATGCTACATAGAACTCATGGTTACAAGGGTGCCCTTTCACCTTATATTTATC
The DNA here is from genome assembly GCA_037957365.1 of Torreya grandis. NCBI lineage: Eukaryota > Viridiplantae > Streptophyta > Pinopsida > Cupressales > Taxaceae > Torreya > Torreya grandis. The sequence continues at coordinate 2,316,006 of JARHVA010002707.1, read as the reverse complement.
AAATTTTATAACTTCAAAATGTGTTAAGAAGGCTATCTCTAGAACACTCATGTTTAATGGGGACATGTAAAAATATTCATAGCTATATTTCATTACCTACGTGTGAGGGTTTATCTATTGAAGAGTTTCCTCCATCATCTTCCACTCTTGGGAAAAAGAGGGATCCATTAAGGGATTAGAGTTATGAGTTTAGCTTGATTTTGGTTTTAACAGGTCAATATTATTATTTTCTAGTGGTTCTTTTGGGTGATGAGGGTCTTTGATTATTATAATGGATTTGGGATGCAAGGGATTTGATTTGTTAGGTAAGTTGGTCTAAGTGATCCTCCAAGGTGGATCTCCTTCTATCATCCTCAATGTAATTATTTTGAGAGACTTCTTCTTTTAGTTCTTGTTCATGATCTACAAGATTAAGGTTCCCCTTTTCTTAGTTTGTGATATGTAGGTGAGGATGAGTTTTAGTTTTAGATGGTGGTTGAATTAAATGTTTTAGAAGACTAGGGTTAAACATAGGGGCTAATTTTCCCCCATATCAATAACTTGGGCTAGGATTTGGTCATAATTTTCATATATATACTGGTCAAATTGGGATCTAACTTCATCATTATTGAATAAGTCATTAGTAAGTCTTTCATATCCTCCAGGAATGTGCATGTCACATTTATTTTATTCATTGGCCCTACTTTATTCACCTAGTATCCTTAGGACATATTCCTCCTAGTTTGATCCTTGTCCCAATCTTAGGACTTGGACATGGGTCTTAATTGGCATGGTGTATAATTTGGGATGATATAAAGATAGTTAGGTGTTGTTTTAATATGAGATGGAAAGAAATGTGACTTTAAGTAATAAACTTATCTTAAGTGTTAGATTATAATTCTTAGGATGTTTGGAATGGATGTGATAAGATTTGAATTTGGATATTAAGGACCATGATGATCAATTATTAACAATGTGACAACCCTATGAAGGTTTAATATAGTAAGGAGACAAAATGATGAGATGACTAGATTCATTGATTCACACTAGAAATATGATTATTGGATTGAGGTTAGTTATGAATAGATGAGATGATAAGATGATAGTGAGCTAGATAAAACATAATAAATTTTTAGACTTTGGTAATATTTAATTGAGGTAGTATGTTTTGGGATGAATGAAGTGATGAATAGGATGATTTTAAGACTTATAATAAGGGATTAGGTGAGCACTATAACTTACTTTTAAGACCAAATCTAATACTCAAGATTGTGGAGTAATGGAATGAATATGAAAATGATTTAGTTTAATCCCTAAGATGGAAATGTGTTCTAAGTATTTTCTAGGTGTTTTATAAGAAAGGGAAAAGGCTGAATTATCTAACTATTAATATGGGTTTATCATGACACATATGAAATCACACCAATCAAAATCCCTAATAATTAGTAAACTAATGGGTATGTAACCTGATGATTGTACTGTCTAACAGCCTTGTGAGTGAGGCTATAGGCTGGTGACCCATTATATAATCTCCCAAACCCTCTCAACCCCACTTGTACTTAATGATCACTATGGGGATTGATATAGTTGAAAGGCCCTATACTAGGTTTAAATAAGTTTTTTAGTGGTATCCCCAATATATGCAAGGTACATGGGACCCAAATATGTTTAGGGTGTTGTCTAATGCTTGGGTTAGAGAGTTAACTCTTGCGCTTCATGGAAGACCTATATGGGTTCAACTACTTAGCCTAATGATAATTGTCCCTAATTTTCATACTTTATCGGAACATGGAGTGTGGTCAAGTACATAGTGATGAAATCCATGTCACAAACCCCTAAATACTAGGCAAGTGTATGGGGATGAATTCCATGTCATGTTAAACCCCAAAATTCAAAATTTGTGGTAATAAACATGTAGAAAAAAATTATTTAACCAATTATTTAATTATGTGAGATAAAAATACAAGCGATCAAAGAGATATATAACAATTTAAAAATTTTAAACAAATCTCTGACCCTACAAATAAATAAGTTAGTAATCTGATTTAGAGCCTCTTGCTTAGGTGTCCTACATAAAACTATTATTAGTCTCTTAATAAAAGTCAAAATCACCTTTTACCATTGCAAACCAACTTTTGCATAGTTACATTTTCAAAATTGATTCTAGAGAGTCAAAATCACAACTGGAAAGATAAAACTACAACAAAGCAATCTATGATTTTATAGGTAGTTAACTAACAATAACCAAATGGTTAATCAAAATCAAAACTAGCAAGATAAAACTACAATGAAGTAATCTATGATTTTATAGGTAGTTAACTAACAATAACCAAATGGTTAATCAAAATCACTTTTGGTTAGTAAAATTCACCACTGTAAATCAAAAATGTAGATGTCAAGAAATGATTTTGCAACTTATAATAAAAATAACAATTTAATAACATGTTATAAAATAAGATGTTTAGAATGCCAAAAGAGATATTATTTTATTTAGAGAAAGTTTATATTAGATACTCTTAATTAGATTAATTGTAAAACTACCCTAATTCAAAATCATAGATTAAGTCTCAAAATTACCTTTATAATCAATATCACTACTATCAAGAAGTGATTTTACTTATAGGCAAAATAAATTATATATATAGATATATATTACTGGAAATGTTAAAATTGCTTAAGATGAATGATGTCAATAAATTTAAACTATTTACAAAACTTACTTTTGAACTAAGAAAAGATAAATTATTAAAAATGAACAACCCCTATTTTTTAACTATATTCAAAATCACTTATGAACCCTCAAAATCACCTATAATAATCAAAATTGCCTCCATCAAGATGTGGTATTGTGTAAAATATATACACATAATGTTTTAAAGAATTTTAAAATGGCTTATAATGTTTAAAAGACTAGATTTTTAATAGGAATCAAAATATCTACTATTAAAGATAAAAAATAAGATTAATACACTTATTAGCTAACTAGTGTCAAAATCACTTCTACAACTAACAAAATTGTAATTAGGATTTAAAATCACCGTTGTAGATAGGTGATATTTCATAGTATAGTCATAAATGTTATTTTAGGGGTAATGGCCTTGACTGAGCAGAGTTTCTCCCTTCCTATAATCATATCATAGGCAAACAAAAATAACAAAATTGTTAGAGATTAAAAAGATAGGTTTAATTCAGTGTCCTTATGCCAAAATCAAAACTATGATTTACAAAATCAAAACCATAAATGGGAATCAATATCACAATTGGGGATAAGTGAGTTTGTGTAATATGAGAAACCTACTTATTTTAAGAGTGATATAGAATTTATTTCTATCTTGTTGATGCCTAAATGTGTACCATGGGTGCCAAAAGTGTTTAAAGAACACTCCTCATTTTATAATTCCTAATAATTCAATGCATGATTTATGGGTTGTGATAATCCTATTAACTATTGATAGAATAGAGGCAAAACAAGTAGACTATTTCACAATATTTGTAATATTTGGTAGTTTGGAGCCATCATGGCCAAACAATTGATCCTTATGAATTATGAAGTATCTATAATAAATGTAATGAATTATGATCCATAACTAATCTAAAACTAATCTAAGATGAATATTTGACAATGACAATTATACTAAGGTGATCTGGTTAAAAAAGGAACAAAAGGAAGGGTAGGGAAGAAAATAAATGTTGTTGATCATTGTCCCAAACATCATGACAAAGTCCAAATATTATCCAGACATGTACTTAAAACCAATGTGTAACATGAAATAGCATAGGCTCAAATCCTATTAAAAATAAGGTAAACTTCTAAGGAAGGTGGAAATAATGTAAATAAGAACCCAAATTTACTTTAAAGTTTCACCCCTATAAGCAGATAGCATAAGCACATATACAAATGTAGATAAAATAAAATGAAGTAAACCAAAGAACCCTCAACTAATCTTTTATAGGCACAAATTAGCAATTATACAATGAATCGATGCACACTAAGATTCTATAAAGACCATACAAATTTGGAACTTAGTATAGACATATTAAGAGAGAAAAAATATAGAACATCAAACAAAGACAAAATATTTAGAATTCCCTACTTGCATTAAACTGCTCAGAAGTTGCAATATATTTTGGCTCAAAAATTACTCTCCTCTATTATTTTCGAAAATGCCTTTTTTATATAATGCCTTATTACAATAAGAATATTTTTTTCCTTAGGACCCTTATGCTACTAAATTTAAGTGGATCTCCATGTCCTCTTGGGAAAATGCCTTTTCAAGCTATTTGGACCATGAATTAAGTTCAAATTAGTCACTAGTAGATCATACCTTAATTCTAGATTGAATGATGCTTACACTAAATGTAGTTCAAGTTATCTAGCTTGATTCAAAGTGATCATAGGGTCAAACTATGGCTTTGACTATGTTAAGGCCATTTTTAAGGTTTTAAAAGTGCTTTAATGGCAGCATCAATTGGAACTATGAGCTTCATGCCTTAGATCATGCATTTTACCTTTTGTTTCACTGTAGATCTACAAAATCTCTTGAATTGATTATTCTAGTTCATATGGCTCTATTGTAACATCTATGTGGCATCCCCTTAGCACTTTTGTGGTAGTTTGCTTGTCAATATTTGAAAAAGTGATCATTGACTTCTAAAAATCTTCTTTTACCTCACACCATTATATTAACTTGCATGGATCAACACAGTTTATTGATTTGGGTTTTTTTGAATCATTGACTATATGGATCAACTCTGACCTTCAATCTTCATAGGCCCACTATCTTTTAAATTCAAAGGGCCAATTTACTAAGTTAAATTTGATATTCATGCAACCATCAATGACATCCTCATAACTATCAATGATGTCCATGTGACCATTAGAATTTGAACCTATGTCATTTCTCTTACTAAGTTTAATTTGACATTTGTGTGAATGTCAAAATATGTCCACGTGACCATCGAATTGACTTAACTCCCTGTAAGCTTGACACTTATAATTATTTGGTTAGCTCTATTTCAAGCATGTGCCACTTGGTAGTTACTCTGGGATTTTATGCTCTGAGTACTAACACTATGAAAAGGCCTATAGGTCATTGGATCTATATTTGTGCTTTGAATATTTTTCCACGTGGCACTCTCGTGGGGTTCTATAAGGTTTTGATGTTTCAACATTGCACTCACTTCATTTAATTTTTGGTGTGTGAGTTAATGTACATCATAAATCATGATCCATGGACTCGATCACCAGTCATTCCTCACTATTAATCCATTCCTATAGGCATAAACTAAAGGACATAAATTAATATAAAATACATTGCATAAAGATTCAAGCCTAAGGTCTTAATTGTATTAACAAATATGATTTTAACCTAGGCTTAGAATATATATAAGATCCCTTACATTAATTTTGACCCCACATAGATATAAAAAGGACCAAACATATATATTTTTATCCTAATGTATTATTATTAATAAAATATGATTATGACCTAGGCTAAAGTCTTAAATTAAGTCCATAATAGAATAAAAAGAGCTCTTTACTCAAGGGTACGACTTGGTAATAGGGCATTTTTTTAGGCTTCTATCTAGGGAAATTATTCTGAAGGGAAAAGTGGTGATGACAAAAGGCCTGAAGGGCACTTTCAAAAGGGTTGAAGGGTTATCTCATAGGGTAAAGGACCATTTATAAAAATGCCAAAAGGTAATTTTATAGGGCAAGTGGTCATTTCAAAAATCCCAAAGGGTAATTGGCCTCAACAAAAAGTCTGAAGGATAAGTCTATTAAGGCAAAGGGAAATTTGAAAAAGGCCAAAGGATAATTTAGTCAAGAAAGAAGCCTTGACAAAAAACCCAAAAGATAGGTCTGTAGGGTAGATGTCTTTGATAAAACTTTTGAAGGGAACTTTTTAAAAAATCCCAAAAGGTAGGTTTTGGAAAAATTGTTGTGGGAAAGATGAGTCCAAAAAATAATTCTAAAAGAGCTAAGTTTGAAGGATCATTTCAAAAAAATAAGTCTGAAACAAATATACTAAAGGGTAAGTAGAAAGAGGTTGAAGGGCAATTCTGTCAAGTAAAATATCTGATAGAATGAATCCACAGGGAAATTTTTTGGACAAAATATCCAAAATAATTGTCATGGCATAGATAAGTCTGAAGGAATACTTATAACATAGATCAATTGCATAAGTCCTAAAATAATTAAGTTCAAAAAAAAAATGCTCTTTAATAATTTTGACCCTGCATAAATTATGAATCTAAAAAAGGACTTTAGGCTAAATAAATCAGGCTGAGGTTAATCATGATTTTAAACATAGATTCCAATTAATCAATAAGAGACCAAGGGTTAATAAAAAAAGTGTTAATTTAGTGTTAAGGTATAAAACCTGCAACCTAAAACATAGAGATCCAAGGTTAGAAAAATTTAGACAAAATCAAACTAGAATCATGCATAAATATGTCAACCAAGTTAGGTGTGGATGATCTTCAAATAAAAATAATGTGAAAATATGCCAGTGACACCCAGATCAAATGAGTTTTAAATTTTAAGGTATAAATTTGAATAATTTAACACAAGGTTCCCCATTTTTTAGGAATGGGGGATGTTGACCTCAACAAATGGTGACTTTTAGGGGAAATATAGAAATATGTTAGAATTTAGAGACTCTGGCTCAGACTATTAATTAAGTTTTCTACTCCACTTGATTAGACACATTATTTAGATCAATTCATGGTTAAAAAAAATCTTACACGTGTAAAATTGAGATCAAACATCAAAACTTAGTCATGTTGTGTGTGTTCTTTGATTCCACTTACTATTTTCCATGGTATTCAGGGTACAACTTCCATATTTCATGAATCAACCTTCAACATTGACTTATAACATATTTGGATGGTTCATTAAGGATCAATATTTTGCTTAGAGAAGGATTAGGCATTGCTTTACTACTAGCCAAGCATCTATAGCCCTGATAGAGATTGCTTTGGATCCTCTCACAACCTTATTCCACTACTATTCAAGCATCCCTAGCCCTGGTGGAGATTACCATAATCACCTTTACTTATAAATATCTTAAATCTTGTAATAAGTTCTTTCTCTTTTTTTATATTAGATCATTTTTTAACTTTCCAATAAAGATTGAGAATCGGGTTAGCTAGGTTTAGGGATTTGGTCAAATGTTTGATATTTTAGGTAATCATCCTTTGTTGTAAACTTTATCCTAGGTAATAATAATTTTTAAGTGCAAACATGTCTCTATATTAATAATTTAAACTTTCACCCTATATGTAAAATCCTTCTTAAAACCAAGCTTAGATCAGAACAAAGCTTAAAATCTCATGAAAAAATTAACCTATCCATTAGTCCATACTAGTTTATCAAAACCATAACATTAAGAATATGTTTATAATCTATAATCAGCCAAAGTCTGAAGTTCATACCCTGCATTCCTGATTTGAAGAGTCCTTGAGAAATTTAAATGAATTTTGAGTTGAGGTTTGTCTAGAATATACTTATTATAAGTAATAAAAAAAGAAAAGAAAGTAAACACACCAAATATAAATCAAAATAATATAAATCAAATGAAACTAGAAAACAAATATTTACAAACAAGGAATAGGAAGGAAATAATAGAAAAGAAACTAATCTAGCCTACTTACACTAACTCTAAACAACTCTAATAGTCTACTCCATAAAGACCTTAGGCACGATAGGAGATAAGTAGTGCTTGAGGTATTTCCCATTGGTGAGAAGTGTGAACTCTACTCTTTAAAATTCTTTCTTTCAATTTTAAGGTGTTATCACCAAGTATCTCAGTGATCTAATAAGGACCTATCCATAAAGGTGTGAACTTTCCATGTTTACCCTTTGGCTCAGATGTCTTATCCCAAAGAAGAACTAAATATCCTTGCATAAACACCTTAATCTTTGAATATTTATCAAACCACCTTTTCACTATGGTTTGGTGCCTATTAAAGTTTTAAAAAGCCTCTTCTCTTGCATCTTCCATATAAATTATGTCTAGTAGCCATGACTATGCAAATTTGTGATCCTCCTCCATGTACTCTTACATGAATCTATATGTTAGTATCTTGAGTGTGATGGGGAATATAGGCTCTTGACCATATACTAGTAACAATGGTAATGCTTTGAGATCCTTCTTGACTCTTATTTTGTCTTCCCAAAAATAAAACTTAAGTTACCTATGTCATTTCTTGGGTTTATCGCTTGCAAACTTTTTTGTTTCCTTTAACAATTTATTATTCATCGAGTTGAATACTCCATTACCTTAAGGATAATAGTTAGATGAGAACTTGGGGATGATGTTACTTTCATATGCCCATTCAGTCATTTCAATGGATATAAGATTTGATCCATTATCACAAACTATAGATATTGGCATGTTAAACATGGTACATATGTTTTCTTCTAAAAAATTGATCAATTCTTTAGTCCTACACTATTTGGTTGCCACTAACTCAATCCACATGGTATAGTATTTGGTAGAAATGAGCACATACTTAAGACCATCTGATAAATTAGGGTTGATGACCCTCATAAAATCTAGTCCCCACTGAGCAAATGGTTTGTCAATCATGATTGGTTATAATGCATGGCTGTGTTGGGCTCATTATTGTTGAAGACTTGATAAGTCTCACATGAGTGTGAGCATCTTTTAAGATTGTGGGCTAGTAGTAATCGGATCTCAATATTTTGTGTGTTGTGTTTCTTTTAGATAGATGGCAGCTTCTTAGCTTTTCATGAAAATTACTCATGATCTCATCTACCTCATTCTTGGACACACACCTCAGGGAAATTCCTTCAAAGTTATTCTTATACATAACTCCATCCTTGATTAGGTAAGGGTTGCCTTGAGCCTTAGAGTTCTCTTTTTCTTCCTACCTAACCTTGTAAGACAATATCCATTGATTAGCAAGTGGACAATGGGATCATACCAATCATTGGACTAAAAATTTTATTGATCAACCTGCATAACACTTAGCTTAGGATTAGTATTGAAAATCATCTAAGATAGCCATTAAATCCTCACCAATTTTTTAGTCTTCATCTCAATGTCATATTCTTGAATTAGAAACTTCCACTTACCTCTCCTTTCTCCAAGTTCATTTTGACTTAGCATGAGCTTAGAGGTAGGGTCTGGTAAGATTGCATAAACCTTATTCCTAAGAATGTAATGCCTAAAAATTTTTACTACCTTAAATAATTCACATGCTTGCTTATCAATCAAATAATATTTTAACTCAATATTTTTAAAATTAGTGCTCATGAAATCTATTGAATGGTCACATCCTTCTTTTCTTGAGTAATAACTATAGCTATAGTATGATCATAAGTAAAGGAGTAAATATAAAAATCCCTAGATAAATATGGACTTATCAATATTGGTGCTTATCCAAATTCCTCCTTGATGTCTTCAAAATCTTTCTTGGTCTGCTCATTCTAGGTGATCTTGAGATCCTTCTTCAAAATATCATTTAGTGGCTTCATGATTTCTATAAAACCAAAAATAATTTTTCCAAAGAATGACTTCAATTCTTTCCTACTATTAGGAAGCTCTATTTTAGATATTGCATCTATTCAATAAAAGTCTATAGAGATTCCCTCCTTAGTAATGGCATATCCTAATAATTTCCCTTCTATAACATAGAGAATACTCTTCTTGGGATTTAGGGAAATTACATACCTCTTGCATCATTTAAATACCTATTGTAAGTGCATGATGTGATCCTCTCTATTTTTGGAAAAGATAGTTAGATCATCCATGTATATGATGATGTACTTACCTACCAAAATTTTTAAAGCATGATCCATGACCCTTCAGAATGTGGCTCCTACATTGATTCGCCTAAATGGCATCCTCTTGTAAGAAAAAGTGCCTCATTTAGTTTTAAATTTCATCTTCATTTTATCTTCCTGATTCATAAGTACTTAGTTATATCCTAAAAAGCCATCAAGAAATGGCATCATAGCATAACCAGAAATAATTTGGTTCACTTAGTCAAGAGATCAAAAAGGATAATTATCCTTTTTAGATGATTTATTCAAATTATTAAAGTTAATACATAATTAAATTTACCTATTTTTCTTCTTGATGGGCACTAAATTACCTACCTAGGTAGAATGTATAGGAGGATGCACAATTTTGGCATCTAAGAGTTTCTTGACCTCTTTAAAAATCAATGATTCAAGGATAGGGTTGACTAGATTTTGTTTATTTCTAAATGGATTGCAAGCTTCCTTAAAAGGTATGGTATGAGTGATAAATCTAGGATCAAATATATTTAAGTCATCATAGGACCATATTATGACATTTTAATATTTTGTAAATAGCTCTTTATATCTTTTAGAATCAATGCTTGTGCAAGATGTACCAATATTAACCAACTGAGGTTGACCTTGAAGTCTAAGATCAATTGCATTATAGTCTTTCCCACTCACCTTGGGAATATTAGTGGTCTTAGCTATTCTATCAATGTCAAATAACCTTTTGAAGGTGATCATGCCTTTTGGGATCTTATTTTCATTCAACTAAATGACCTTGTCATCAAGTTTTCCATCATCATGAAAGGTTTTTTCATTGACTTCATCCATGACATGATATTCAAATGATCCTAAATTTTTCATGAAGTCTAGGATCTATTGGTCATCACTAAATACTTGTGGATGGTTTACATTGTCAAGGGTTGAAGGGAATAGAACCAACTCAATACTAAGCCTTGAGGAATCTTGGTTTAACATAATATTGGTTATAGCTGAGGCAAGCTCATTAGCAACCTTGTTTTCTTCCCTAGGGATGGAAATAATGTTAAAAGTATCAAAATATTAATTCAAATCCAAAACCCTAAACTTGCATTTCTTAAGGTAAGACAACTTGCATTGGTAATTGATTCTTACCTGATTAACCACTAGCTTTGAGTCACCATATACTAGTAGTTTTTTGACTTCATATTTAACAATAAATATCAATCCTAAGATTAAATATTCATATTCTACAAGATTATTAGTGCAAGGAAATTGAATTTTTTTAAGAATCATAATATTCCTTACCAATATTATTAGTCAAAACAATTCCTACTTCAGATATAGACTTACACCTACATTGTCAAAATGTAGTTTCTAAAGTCCAGGGAAAATATGAGAAACTTTAGAGTCACATACCTTAGAAGTTTCAAGAGTGTACACTCCTAAACTAGAGTCTACCATGTTAACTATTTCATTCATAACATTTTAATTGGTGATTATGTGCTTAATTTTGGCTCTCTCTCCATCCTAATTTGGTTGGGTACTCCCTTCCAAGGTAGCCACATATGTGAACAATCGATTGACATATAACCATTCAAGCTCCTACTTCAATCCCTAATAAATAGCATCTCATAAGCATTAGGGATATCCACCACTTGTATATCAATTAATTATTCAATATTTGGCTCTCAGGCAATTTGCATGTGAACATTTAACAACTCACCAATTACTTTGACCTTTGACTTATCTAAGTTACAACTATATTAGATTTGATTGGATTTAAGCCAAGTTATTTGAAGATACCTAAAAGCATGATGTTTTTAGATACAGTTGAATTTAATAAGAAATTATGCAAGTTTTTACCAAATATTCCTACTATAAGTAGAAAAAGGGCCACATCTACTTTATTCTTATGTATTGCCACATTTACATGTACAGTCCTTTGTGGTTTAGCAGACTTCTTGTTCAAGGATTCCAATAATAATTCCATTTTCTCAATAATATATATTAACTAATGTAATGTAATTTTATCCTTAATCTTTTTCATGCCCTCTATAATATAATATCCAAAGTTAATGGCAAAATTATATGCATCAGTATTAATTTTAGAATTACTTCCCTTTGAAGGCTCTGGGTTGTTATTTGATTTAGTATCAGGAGGAGTGTCAAAGTTATTTGGAGGCATTAAAGTAGTCAATGGATACCTATACTCCTTATTTCTTAGAGCATAGGTCTTTAAAAAATGATGAAAATAATGAATCCCTTCAGGAATATCCTCAAGGATCATTGTCCTCTTGGAAAGGTAACTCAAATGTCTCCACCACGAGAGTTAAATCAGATGATCTAGATGTCCTTAAAGAACCTAATGTACCTACATCACAATATTTATTATGGATAACTTTAAAAGTATTTATTTCTTCTTGAAAGGCTCCAAATGCATTATAAAATTATATACAATCCATTTCACCATACTTAGAAGTGCAATGAACTCTATACTAGTATGGTAAAGCAACATCAGCAAGATTTATATTAGGCACATTCTTGCTAGCCAATGGATAATTTTTATTATTTTTGTGGTAACTATAATTATAAAACCTATTATTGGGTCTATTAAACCTTTAAAAAGAGTAATTCCTACTAGAGCTTTCTCCATTATTGCTTACTTGTCTTGTAATTGAAGGAAGTCAGTGCTTAGTTTTTAAACCATTTTGAGGATAGAGTCACTCTCATTCTTTAGTGCCTCATAATTATGAACATGGTTATTATTATTATTTATAGGCATCAAATCTTTTTAATTCTATGAATGAGATCCATTGGTAGCATTTCTAAAGAAATCCTAGGTTTTGTCCAGGATGAGCATGGCTCAAAGGAAATTGGTTTAAGACTAAAAGTTGATTTAGAGTAGGTGTATTTTTATTGGAATTTTGGATGACATTTAGGATAGGAAAATTGGGATTTACATTGGTAATAGATTAGGCTAACTAGCCCTAGGGTTGTATCTAGTCATTGATGATTATAGCCTCAGCATAGGCCTGGGCTAATATATCCATGGGTCTAGTAGCTCTCTTTATAAACATAGAAGTCATGGGATTTAAGTCATCCTTATAAATATGTAAATATAAGAGTTCATAAGGTTTATAAGGGGATATGGTCCTATTATATGTCTTTTGGAACCTATCATTGAAGGCTCTTATGGGCTCACTTAAATCTCTCTTGACTGTGATAAAGTATTAGTATAGGACACAAGGATTAATGATTTTTCCAAATTGATCAATAATAACATTGTTAAAACCAACCCAATAGATAGTGTAATCTACAATAAGGTTGATAAACTAGTCATATGAAGCATCTTTGAAAGTGAAAGGAAATAATCTACATGCTACATCTTCATGAGTTATATTTAGCAATCTTAAAATAGCTTTAACACTTTTAATGTGCTCTTTAGAAATTACAATACCACTAGGATTAAATGTTGGAAAATATTTTTTAGGATAATGAGGAAGGTTATGTACCACACCTAACACATTGATTAAATAACCTCATATCCAATCCATACCTAGATAGGGATTGAACATAGGATCACTTTGAATTGGTAAAGTTGGTAGAGATGTTAAAAGCCTATGCTTACCTTTATCAGATCTTGATTTACTATGAAATTCTATTGAAAGTATAGGTTATCTTTTTTTTGAATGTGACATTATCCTGATCTTTGTTAATTCCATCTTGTGGGCTTTGAATTCTTCAAAAGATGTCGATCTTTGTCTAAAATAAGCATAAATATGGGTCTAAAACCACTAAAATAACTAACCTTTACATAATTATGCTAAAAAAACATAATAATGTAAATAATACAATGATTCTTGATCAAAATTCACTATAATTAATGAAGATACAATAATATTCACAAAAAACTTATGATGTGCCCTCCCTCTAGCACCAATGAAGCTTGCCCTATTGATGCCTAAAAGTGCACCATAGGTGCCAAAAGTGTTTAAGGAACACTCCTCATTTTTTAATTCCTAATAATTTAGCATATTAGTTATAAGTTATGATAATCCTATTATCTATTGATAGAATAGAGGCAAATTAAGTAGACTATTTCAAAATATTTATAATATTTGGTGGTTGGGAGCCACCATGGCCAAATAATTGATGTTTGTGAACTATGAAGTATCTATGCTAAATGAAATGAATTATAATCTAGAACCAATATAAGATGGATATTTGACAATGAGGATCATACTAAGGTGATCTAGGTAAAAAAGGAGCAAAAGGAAGGGTAGGGAAGAAAAGAGATGTTGTTGATCTTTGTCCCAAACATCATGACAATGTCCAAATATTATCTAGACATGAACTTAAAACCAATGTGTAACATGAAATAGCACAGGCTTAAATCTTGTTACAAATTAGGAAAAATTCTAAGGAAGGTGGAAATAATGCAAATAAGAACCCAAATTTACTTTAAAGTTTCAACCCTATAAGTAGATAGCATAAGCACATCTACAAATGTAGATCAAATAAATTGAATTAATCTAGATAACCTTCAACTAATATTGCATAGGCACAACTTAGTAATTATGTAATCAATCGATGCACACCAAGATTCTATAAAGACCATACAGATCTAGAACTTATAATAAACAAATTAAGAGAGAAACCATATAACACTTCAAACAAAAAAATGAGACAAACTTTTCATAATTCCCCACTTGCATTTAATTTCTCAAAGGTTATAATCTATTTTGGATCAAAAATCAACTCTCCTTTATTCTTTCTAAAAATATCCTTTTTATATAATGCATTGTTACAAGAAGAATATAATTATTTTTTCCTCTTTGACTCTTATGCCGATGAAGTTAAGTGGAGTTCCACATCCTCTTGAAAAAACACCTTTCTGATCTGTTTGAGTTATGAATTTAGTTCAAATTTCTCACTAGTGGATCACACCTTGATTTCAAATTGAATGATACTCACACTAAAGGTAGTTCAAGTTATCTGGCTTGAATCAAGGTGATCACAGGGTTAAACTATGACTTTGCCTATGTTAGGTCCTTTTTGAAGGTTTTAATAGTGCTTTAATGGTGGAAACCACTAGAACTATGAGCTTCATGGCTTAGATCATGGATTTTACCTTTTGTTTTGCCATGGATTTACAGAATCTCTTGAACTAATTGTTTTAGCTCATGTGGCTCTACTATAGCATCTCATTGGCATCCCCTTAGCACTTTCACTATACTTTGATTGTCAATATTTGAAAAAGTGGTTGTTGCCTTATAAAAATCCTCCTTTACCTTTCACCATTAGATTAACTTGCATGGATCAACACGGTTCATTGATTTGGGTTTTTTTTAATCATTAACTCTTGTGAGCTTGACACTTGTCATGTTTCCATTCCTTTGAAAAGGCTTTATCAATATCACACCATTGGATCAACTATACAGATCAATACTAACCTTTAATCTTCTTGGGCCCACTATCTTTTGAATTTAAATGGCTAATTTACTAGGTTAAATTTAATGTTTGTATGATCATAAATGGCATCCTCATGATCATCAATGATGTCCACATGACCATCAAAATTTTAAAACCGTGTCATTTCTCTTATTGAGCTTAATTTGACGTCTATGAAAATGTCAAAATATGTCCACTTAACCATCAAGTTGACTTAACTCCTTGCAAGATTGTCACCTGTAATTTTCTATTTCATTTTATTTCAAGCATGTGCCATTTTGTAGTTGTTTGGGGCTTCTATACTCTGTCTACTAACATTATGAAAAGTCATGTGGGTCATTATATCTCTATCCAATATTTTGATATGTTACCACTTGGCATTATCATTAGGTTCTATAGGGCTTTTAAATTTTTACATTACACTCACTTCATTTGATCATCAGTGTGTGAGTTAATGTGCATTGTAGATCATGATCCATGGATTTGAACACCATTGGCCACTCACTATTAGTCTATTCCTATGGGCATAGAATAAAGGACATAAGTTAATATAAAATACCTTTCATAAAGATTCTAACCTAAGGTCTTAATTGTATTAACAAATATAATTTGGACCTAGGCTTGTAATATAGATAAGAGACCCTACGTTAAATTCTAACCTTATGTAGATATAAAAATGACCAGGCATATATATTTTTATCCTAAGGTATAAGTATTCACAAAATATGATTACAGCCTAGGCTAAAGTATTAAATTAAGTCTATAATATAATAAAAAGAGCTCTTTAATCAAGGTTGCCACTTGATGGTAGGGCATTATTTTAGGATTTTGTCTAGGGAAATTATTATAAATGGAAAAGTGGTGATGATAAAAGGCCCAAAGGGCACTTTCAAAATGGCTAAAGGGTAATCTTAGAGGGCAAAGGACCATTTTGAAAAAGTCCAAAAGTCAATTTTGTAGGGCAAGTGGCCATTTCAAAAATCCTAAAGGGTAATTGGTCTAAACAAAAAGTCTAAAGGATAAGTCCATTAAGGCAAAGGGAAATTTGAAAAAATATAAAAGGCAATTTGGTCATTGCAAAAGCCTTGACAAAAAACCTAAAAGCTAGGTCTATAGGGTAGATGCCTTTGACAAAACATCCTAAGGGAACTTTCAAAAAAAAACCCAAAAGGTAGGTTTAGGCAAAATTGTTACAAGAAAGATGAGTCCAAAAGATAAGTCTAAAAGAGTTAATTTTGAAGTATCATTTCAAAACAATAAGTCTAAAACAAATATGTTGAAGGGTAAGCACAAAGAGGATGAAGGGAAATTCTATCAAGCAAAATGTCTGATAGAATAAGTCTATGGGGAAATTATTTTGGACAAAATCTCTAAAATAATTATCCTAACATAGATAAGTATAAAGGAATACTTTTGACATAGATCAATTGCATAAGTCCCAAAATAATTAAGTTTGAAAACAAAATAAAATGTTCTTTAATAGTTTTGACCCTGCATATATTTTTAATCTAAAAAATACTTTAGGCTAAACTAATTAGGCTAAGGTCTAATCATGATTTTAAATATATATTCTATTTAATCAATAAGAGACCAAGGGTTAATCAAAATAAAGAGTCAATTTAGCATTAAGGTATAAAACCCTACAACCTAAAACACATAGATCCAAGGTTAGGAAAATTTAGACAAAATCAAACTAGAATTATTTAAAAATAAGTCAACCAAGTCAGGTGTGGATAATCTTCAAATAAAAATAATGTGTAAACATGCTAGTGATACCCTGATCAAGTGAATTTTCAATTTTAAAGTAGAAATTTGCATAATTTGACACAAGGGTCCCCATTTTTCAATAATGGGGGATGTTAACCTCAAAATATCCCTAAAATATAACATGGTTATCTTAGAGTTATATAAACTAGAAAGATATCAAAATATTTGGCATTACCCTTAATGTGATGCTTAAGTCAATATTGCAACTATAATAGACAAAACTACGTATGAGATACAAAACCACAACTAGTAAGAAGTGATTTTAAAAGAGGTTAGAAAACTACCAAATAAATTAATGGTTAATGATCAAGTCCATGTGGTTAGTTAAAATCATAGCTAGGATCTACAAAATCAATGATGCAAAACCATAATTTATAAGGAAAATCATAATTTATCTGGAACATAATAAAATAAGATTTTTGGAGCCCAATCTCTCTCTAACCTATCCTGCAAGCTAATTTAACACATCTTACACACATAAGGGTTAGTTTAAAAGAGGGATCCCACTGTGATCACCAATGTATGATTTTAAATTTTTGAGTTATGGAATAAATTTAATATATATATATATATATATATATATATATATATATATAGATAAACCCAAAACTTACAAAAACATCAAAGGGAGAGAATATAGAAGCAATCAAAAATTATAAGTAGGCTCTTACAATAACCTTACTTCTATTTTATTCCCTCCAAAATATTCAAATGAATTTTTCAAGGATTATTTACTTGCTTTTTGGATTTCTTGATAATGTTGGCTTTAAGATTTAAGATGGATTCAAGAGGGACCAATGGCTTCTTGGATGCAAGGATAATGTGTATGCAATGAGAGTATGGAGGCTAAGAGAACTTGTATATGCTTTCAAAGGTTATTTCAACCAAGATCCATTATTTTTTATTTATAGGGCGATGGGGGAAGATTAAAATGAATTTTAAATTCATTAGAACCCTCTAGTTTTAGAGAATTCTAGAAAGTTAGAGAAGGCTATAGATTTTAGAGGCTTATAGATTTGATTCAAAGTTAATAGTGATTAGTTTAGGGGTTTTATGGAGGTTTAAGTATCTATGTGTGTAGGAGAGGCTATGGATAGGTTGTTTAGGGGAGTAGGTAGAATATTTTGAATTTTAAATTATCAAGTGGTATAAGTGGTTAATAAATGAAATGAGATTAGTGGTTTAATGGGATGTTATTGGGATAATCAAGGGACTAATATAGCATGGGGTTGAAGGAAGGTTAACATGATGTAATAAATATTTAATGGGGAATGGGATTTAATTATTTAATTAGGACTATAGTTATGGGATTAATTATGATAAATAGTGAGATTAGTGGAATAGTTAGGGTGAACAGATTTAGTTGTATACACCTTACACACTCAAATTCTAAAGGTCTAGCTAAGATAGTCAAAAATAATTATGTGGAGGTTCTAAACTATTGGTTTAGTTTATTTTTTGGGTTCATTTAACTAGGTAAGCTAGTTTTTTTATTTAATCTTATTTATGGGATTATGGGCTACTTATCTTACAAGATGAGTTTATCTATACTAGTACAACTCAAAAGCTTTATAATGATCATTTACGACATCAAATTTACGGTGGATGAGATCTAGAGAGTAAAAATATTTTGAAAGAACCATATAATGTAACTCTTGGTCTATGTTACTCTCCCTAAATGGGTTAATTCAGGTTGGATTACTAAGGGTATTTGATCAACTCTATCAAATTGGGCTTACCTAGATAATGTCATCTAAAATTTGAATGAAATTAGATGATGATAGACCCAATTATGAATAAAGAAGGAAAATTTTGAGGTTTATGGCTTGTTGGGATAAGAGGTAAATTATCTTAGCTAATTGTACTTTAGATAAACTCTTTTACCAGTCTAAGTCATTTAGTTGATGAAGGATTAGATTGGGCAAAGGTGTGGAATAGAATATTTGTAGCCAAAGCTCAGAGTCTATATGACTTTGTATATTTTGTGATAGGATGGAGGTAATTACCTAAGGTAATGTTCCATCTCTATTTATATGTGCTTGTTCAAGTAATGTCATCCAAGAATGAGAAAATGTTTGTTTGAGGTTTGATGTCTTGTTTGACCTTTTTCTCTAATTTTATAGAAGATTGTGTGGATTTTTTGTTTAATTTTATAAAACATGTTATTTGTTTATTTTTTTATTTGATTGGGTTTGAGTGTTTGGCTAAATAAAAGTTTATTGTTTGTTTAAAAACTAAATAAATCAACTAAACAAACTTCAACTTTGGTTGAAAGGATAAATATTAATAATTAAGAAATAAAAAATTTATTATTTTTTCAATATATACTATGTAAATGCTAATGAATTGAAGGTTGGAAATAAACTATGTGAATGTTGATTATCTAATTTTATAGTTTTATGAATGTGCAAAATAAAAAATTTATTTGGACAAAAATGTACATTTTATTTGTATTATTGAATGGATGAAATTGAGAATGAATTAATCTAAATTTCAAGATGCACAGATGAATATTAATCTATAATTTATAGATTGCATGCATGTAACTAAATGCCTTAATTTTGAAAAGCATAGTTGATTATAAGTTCTCTACTTTTTATTGATTTTCTCATGTATACATATAAATCATCTTGAATTAACTATTCCATTAATCCCACTATTTATCACAATTAATTCCAATTAAAATAAATAATCATTGTCCTAATTAAATATATAAATCCCATTCCCTATTATATATTTCCTATATCATGATAACCTTCCTACACACCACATACTATATTAATCCCTTGATTATCCCATTAACATTCCACTAAAATATTAATCCCACTTCATTTAATAACCACTTTCCCCACTTTCTAATTTAAAACTCAAAATATTATACCTATCCCCTATCCAACCTATCTGTAGCTTCCCTAGCATGCCTAGTTTTTTAAACCCACCTAAACCCCTTAACTAATCCCTATTAATACCTAATCAAATCTAGAAACCTCTAAAATCTAGAGTCTTCTCTAATTCTCTATAAGTATCTAAATCTATAAGGTTTTTGTGAATTTAAAATCCATTTTTATTCCTCCCTACCACCCTATAAATGACCAAGCAAGGGGCTTGGTTTGACTAATTGGAATTAGAATTGAATTGGAAAATACTTACAAACTCTCATACAGCCTACTCTCATTGCATTCATATTGCCCTTGTATTCAAGAATCCATTAATCCCTCTTGCATCCATTTTAAAATATTATAGCCACCATTGTCTATCAATCCAACAGGAAATATAATAATCCCTGGAGAATTTGTTTGAATATCTTATAGGGAAGACTAAGAAAAGAAAGGTGTTGGTAAGAGTCTTCTAAATAAGTTATGATTGCTTTTATATTCTCTCCCATTGATGTCTTTGTAGATTTTGGGTTAATTTACTATATTTAGTATATTTAAATCCATTGCTCAGATTTTATAATCATACATATCTATTTAATCTAACATACAAATATAAAATCATAATCTAAGTATGGTTATGCTTCCAAATTTTAGAAGTGTACAAAAATAAAAGATGAATTTATTTATGTAATCTTCTCTTTCTAGTTTATCTAAATCTTTATGTCAATGATGTGAAAATTACTAATTATTTTGTATACGTATATGTATATGTTAAGATATAAACTAGAATAATTTGGGTTAGTTAGTTTATTTTGTGCAAGTATAATTCCCAATAAAATTAGATGATTTGTCATATAAATAAGTGAAAAAAGTGATTTTTTATATTTGTGTATTCCTTTCTAATATGCAACTAAAACTAACAAAAAATATAATATAATGAAACACAATATAAAAAAAGATAAAAACAAATAAAAATCCCCAAACTTGACCAAAGGATAAGATATATTAGATTAAAATCTTGATTGAATTTAAAATTATCCATATCTTCATGCTACTTATAGTCATATAAAATGTGAAAATTGGTATCTTGAGTGTGGCTTGTGACACCCAACCCATAGGTCCCTCTTGCATGCTCTCATGACACTTATAAACACATTTTTGCTTATTCATAGTCATGCATAGACTTTTGAGACCTAATTCTAGCTCTGTTAAGATGCATTTCCTATTATAATTCCATCCACACAAGTTTTTCACCTATCAGGCAATAGCACCCAACTTGGACTATAGCACCAGACCTTAGGGTGTCCATTTTTGGCACTCTTATCAAATTACATTTTTAGCTCCAATACTCACTTCCTTCTAGTTCCTATCCTTATTCTTTTTGGCCTAACATGAATACATTTGACCCATGATCAAAAAATCTCTATAAAATCCCATTCAAAGTTCATTTAAAAGGGGTTGGAAAATATTACAAAAGCAAGAAAGAATACAAGAAATACCATTGAGGCAAACTTCCTTATTCTCTATATACAGCCATCCAATATAGCTAAAATCACATCCAAATCCTCACACTAGTACCTAGCCACCTCAAGCACACCTAATTTAGCATTTTTTTCATATTCATAACACTATTTCACAAAGCACATCAAGTGGGAGAACTACATATGGAGTGATCTCTCTTCAAAGTATTGGTATATAGACAGTGTACCCATACAAGGGGTGTGGATACATGTTCAGTGCATCTTACACACACTAACCCCCTCTTATTTCTCAAGATTGATCAAAACATAATGAAGTTTAGAGTTTGAATACTAAATCATATCTATAAAGAGTTATGTATACCTTCAGTAATCAAAATTTCATAGGCAAGCTCACATAGGTATAATGAACAAAACCCAGAAAACTCAAGTCTCTGGAATAATAGTGGTAGAAGAGGACTATAGCACCAGAACCTAGGGTGTCCTATTTTGGTGCTCCTATCCTTTCAAAAAATGAAAGCTAGATCTTGACTTGTGACACTATCCCAGTATTGCATAGTAAATTCTAGACCTTGTCTCAACCATTTCATCTAATTTTTAGCTAAGACTTATTTACTTCATATTTATTACTATTTATAGAAAGGTTTAAAATATAGTTAAATTATACAAATTAGTAGTTAATTTATTGCAATATTATTTAATGATTTAGTAAATTTAGACCCTTAATTAAATTAGGAATAATACTCTAATATTCCCAAAATAGTTAAATCATTTGGTAAAATAGTTAATAGTAATTATAAACAAATCATTTTTCAAAACCCTAGTTGAACTTACTAGGTCCCTTTACTTCTTGAGGTATCACCTTACATGTTTGTGAGCTTCGTATCCTTTTATGCACATTCCAGTTCCTTGTTTAGATTATATTTATTTAATTTTTTCTTCCATTATTCAAGTTATTTTCCTTATGCCACCTAATCTCCTTGCATCTTTTCCTTTGAGATGAAGTTTAAGACTTAGTGGAAACCCTCCTAAATACACCCAAATTCCTTCAACTTGGTCATATACCATGGATATATAACCAAATTGAATTTCTACTATAGATCTTACACATCAAGATTACACCAATTTCTATGAAGATAATTTTGAAAATGAGCAATATGAGAATAACAATAATGATACAAACACTAATGTTCATGACTCACCATATTAGACTATTGATCCACTTCCACCTATTATTAATAATGAAGTTATCCTCAATAAATGTTTGATCCTACAACTTTTTTGACAAATACTTAAGGAATAACCCTGAGATCATACTCTTATCTTACAATCTATCATGGAAATTAAAAAGGCTAAGCAAGTTAAGTCTTCCATTCCTTCAGAGCATCTAGTTATAAATGACACTATGGGGGAAACTATGTCTCAACAACCCCCTATATTAGTCCAACCTCCTTTTGAGGCACCACCAATTATGGCTACGACATATGTGTCTCTTGATGTGGAAACCCTTGTGCAAGAGATAAAATCTCTTCAATCCAAGGTGTTATATCTTGAGCAAGGTGCCTCTAGACCTAGACAAGCCTTGAATTCTTTCATTCTACTTCATACACTAGTGGCACATCATATTGCTTTGACATCCTTGCCACAAGTTTTTGCTCAACCCAAGCTCACTCTATATGATGGCAAGGGAGATCTAAAGACACGTTTGAGATCATTTCACGTAGAATGCTTGGACTATGTGCCAAATGACTAGCTACTAACCTAATTATTTCCATGGAGTCTAAAGTATTATGTTTTATAATGGTTCTATAGTCAATTGAATCAATTAGTCAACACATTTAATTGCTTAGATAACATGTTCCTAGCTCATTTCAACATTAACATTGGTGATAAGGTTTCCTATGCCCAAGTTACACAATGAAAACAAAGACCAATTGAGCATCTCATAGATTATGTTCTTCGATATAAGACTATCTTGGCTAAGATGACTAGCCCCATGGCCGATCAAGAGTTACAAGATCTCTTCAAATAGAGTCTTCTACCAGCTTTGCATGAATTAATAATTTTCAAAAAGCTCTCTTCCTTCACTAAATTATGTCATACACTAAAGAAAAGAAAAATCAAATTAATTTTAATGGGAAAATTTAATTACATAAGTATATCAAAAAAAATCACTCTATTATGTAATCATTGACAAAGACATTTTTTAAGTAATATTTTGACAGACAATTTCTTCAATGCTTGACTTCAGTAGAAGCCAAAATTAATTTTACACAGATACATAATAGTGATTGTGGTAGTCACTTCAATGGAAAGGCCATGCCACACAAATTGCTTTGACAAGGGTACTACTAATCCACCATGGAAGATGAATGTTCAAAATATGCAAAGCTATGTGATAGATGTCAATGACATAGTAACCTACAGCATATGTCATCCCAATAATTATAATTTATTCTCTTTATGACCATTTATGTTATGGGGATTTGATCTTATTGGAAAAATCAACCCCAAATCCACTGATGAGCATAAGTTCATCATCATATCTATAGAATATTTTACCAAGTGTGTGGAATCTATTCCACTCTAATCTACCATAGGGGAAGACATTTGTAGCTTCCTCATGACTCATATTATATCATGCTTCATCCTACACATAGCCATCATTTTTGATAATGAAACATCATTCAAGAACAAAATTATCAAGAAATTTTGCACAAAATATAATATTAAACACACATTCTCCACTCCATATTACCCATAAATAAATGGTCAAGTAAAGGCTACCAATAAAACCATCAACAACATGTTGAGCAAAATAGTGACCAAATTTGGGGATGATTAGCACAATCAACTAGTATTTGCATTATGGGCCTATTTCATAAGTATCTATATGTCCATAAGAACCACTCATTATTCACTCATTTATGGCATAGAAGCAATTTTACCATTGGAATTAGAAATCCCATCTCTTTGTGTCTCCCTTAAAGGTATTCTCATTGATGACCAGTATTGAGAAAATCATCTACACCAACTTGAGAAGTTAGACCATACATGCATTCAAGCAGTAGAACATCTAAAAATCTACTAGAAAAATATACAAAAATACTAAAACAAATTATTTCACACCAAATAAATCAAAGTTAATGATCTTGTTCTCAAATAAAATCTTTGCAATGTTAATGCTAAAAAAGAAATCAAAGGAAAATTGAAACCAAATTGGCTAGGTCCATACGTATTACCAAAAATCTTATCCCTAAAGTGTATCATCTAGCCTCACTTGAAGGAAATAAACTAAAAAATCTAATGAATATTATGCATCTACGTAGATTCCATGTCTAACATTTCATTTCACACATTGTATTATACATAATTTTTCAAAATTATTTATTCTTTCAAATTACTTGTACATAGTTTCTTAGTTTTTCTTATACATAGTCTCCTCATGATTGATTGTACATAGATTATATATCAAAAATCTAAAAAAATTGAAATATATCAAAAATCTAACAATATTCAAATAACTCAAAAACATAAAAACATTTCAATAGTATGCATCATCCATGTTTTACATCTTTATTACCATGGTATACTTACATTTGTCATTTTATGCTATTGTTCATCAATTTATCTACATTACCATGCTTCACTTGATCTTATTTGAGTGTGTGAAGTGGCTTATAGATCTTAGATTGCTTCACTCTACCCACTGAGGGTGTATCCTACTTCTACATTCAAGACATACACTGACATATCTACCCATTGGGGGCATCTTATACATGACTACAACATCTAGGTTATGTCATTCCTACACCACAAACTCTAGTTATCATGTTGATGTATATTACTCACTATATTACACAAATTACTCTATTAATACTCACTAATATATAGCACTTGTGTATTTCTTATCATATACCTAGTCTTGTACTACATGTCTTGCATACTTTCACTTCTTGCTTTGATTAGTTAGATACGATTGTATTTCTATAATTTACATGATTTTCATTCTTACTTTACATATCTTGATGTGATTTCATTCCTTATTTCTTGGTCTATGTCTTATGTGTGCCTTAGGACATTTTTCAATGTCCTTTGCTTGTACTCTTTTATGTGCCTATGGCCCTTGTGCCAACCTTGCTTATTTTAAGTATATATGTATGTAGCATTTGAACATGCTTTGTATGTTTTCTTTACAACACATGTGCCCATGTCCCTTATTAGCTTGGCCCCTTGGCCACTCTTGTATTATTCTTAATTTTTGCCTTGTGTGCTTGTTTCTTGATTTTTTTTAAATTATTTTCAATGCCATGATCCACATCATGCATTATCTTGCTTTCTTGGATGCCATGATGGGCATCATGTTCCATCTCTCCTTAAAAACTAACAACTAACAATTAGAAACTAACCAGACTTATAATTATATTTCATTATATTACACATGCTATTACATGATTATATCTATCTAAGCATACCCTTGTTTATCTAATAATATCTCATATAAACTATGATATATCTTGAGATGTCTTTTTGATTATCATTGTTATATCATATATTTTTATAGCATAACACACTTATAGGGATATTTATTATAAGGATAGTCATTACAAGGTATTTATTCCTACCCTCAGAAGAGGGGGTAACAAATAAGGGTTTTGTCATAGAGATTAGATCTCCTACTGATCAAAAAATCACCTTTCAAAACACCCAAAATATTATCTAGACTTCAAACCAGGTAGAATTGACTAGGTAGATAGTGATAATTATAGAAAAATATTCAAAATTAGCATAGGATAAGAGCACCAAAATTTGACTACAACATTGGATAGTAGGGTGTCCAATTTTTGTGCTCCTATCCAAATAGAAAAAAAATAGATTTTCTAAAAATAGACAAAAAATTAAGTATAGTTACAGTTTTATCAGCAATAGTTCAGTTCAAAATCAGCAATTTCAATATAGTTTTTCTCAGAGAATCTAGATATGGGGGAATCATGCGTGTCATGATGGCTCTCACTTCCAATTTTAGATTAGGTAGTTGGTATAACTTCTAGATTAGAATCCATGTTTTAGACACCAATGATTGGTGGAAATGTGCATGACACATTTAACTTCTTTTCTTTCCAAGTTTAATACATTACCTAGGTATTCTCAGTAGTTGTGTGCCTTATTCGATATATATGTGGTTGGTATCATTTTTTAGTGGCTTCCACATAAGCCTATTACCTAGTTTACAAGTTTATTTCATATAAGCCTAATCTCCACCTTTTTGAGTGGCCAAGAGTGGCCTAGTTCCCAGTACACATTCGGCTATCCACACCACATTGTCAAATTATAGAACATTTATGGGCTTCAAAATCCATCTCATATGACACACATTCATACTAGTATCATTTCATAGTTTTATTTCACAAGGAAATGATGGATCTAAAAGACTATCTAGCCTTTGTATCTTATGCCACCTACTTAGAGGGATTAGACACATAGTCCAAACATTGATTAACACATGCATGATCACATAGCTTCACTTAGTGCATGATAATGGATCTAAATGGCCAACCTTTTTATTCTTGAGCCACCCTCAATAAATTGAGC
Organism: Torreya grandis; assembly: GCA_037957365.1. Lineage (NCBI taxonomy): Eukaryota > Viridiplantae > Streptophyta > Pinopsida > Cupressales > Taxaceae > Torreya > Torreya grandis. The sequence goes on along the minus strand of JARHVA010002707.1, from coordinate 2,289,103 downwards.
ACTCAAATCCATTTATGATATTACTCTTGGCACATAATCATTTATCACTTACTTAACATCACTCAACATCACAACAAGTTTTGCATTGGTTCATGTACTTGATGAAGTTTATTCATTCCTTTCTCTTCCTCTCTCTTTTTTCTATATTTTGTACATTCTTAGTTTAGATATAATGTATCTATTAAGAATTAATCTAAACCTAATTTTATCTTGAAAATTTACACTTCACAACATGCTCTCTATGCACACCTATCATCACATAGCTTCATGAATTTCACCCTTATAAGTAAGTCCAAGTACACTTTCTATTTTTTATTTATCCTAGTATTTCACTTTGTTACATCACTAGAATAATTTGGGGGGTGGGGGGGATGGATTCATATAAAATGTGAAAATTAATAACTTGAGTGTGGCTTGTGACACCTAACCAATAGGTCCTTCTTCCATGCTCTCATGACCCTACTATACACCTTTTTGCTTATTCTTAGTCATATATATACTTTTGAGCCCTAATTCCAACTCAATCAGGCTACATTTCCTATGATAATTCCATCCTTTAGGTCCCACACCTAAAGGATAATAGCACCTAACTTGGATTATAGAATCAGACCGTAGGGTATTTATTTTTAGTGCTCCTATCCAATTGCATTTAAATCTCTAACAATCACTTTTTTTTATTCATATCCTTCTTCTTGTCAGCCTAACATGAATACATTTGACCCATGATCAATATATATCTATAAAATCCCATTCAAAGTTCATTTAGAAGGGGTTGGCAAATATTATAAAAGTAAGCAAGAATACAAGCAAGACTATTGAGTCAAACTTCCCTATTATCTACATATAGCCATCTAATACAGCTACAAGCACATCCAAATCCTCACACTAGTCCCTAGCTACCTCAAGCACACCTAGTTTAGCATTTTTACATCTTCATAACACTATTGCACAAATCACATCAAGTGGGAGAACTACATATGGATTGATCCCTCTTCAGAGTATTGGTATGTAGATAGCATTACCACATAAGGGGTGTGGATACATGTTTAATAAAGATTACACACACTAACCCCCCTTTCTTTCTCAATATTGATCAAAGCATAATGACGTCTAGGGTTTGAAGACTAAATTAGCTCTACAAGGAGTTCTATAGACCTTCAACAATCAAAATTTCATATGTAGGCTCACACAAGGACAATGAACAAAACCTAGAAAACTCAGGTCTCTTGGACAACAGTGTTAAAAGAGGATTATAGAGCTAGACCCAAAGGTGTCTTATTTTGGTACTCCTATCCTTTCACAAAATTAGAGCTAGATCCTTATTTGTGACACTATCCTAGTCATGCATAGCAAATTCTAGACCTTGTCTTAGTCATTTCATTTAATTTTTAACTATCTTATTTTCTTCATCTTTATTACTATATATAGAAAGGTTAAAAATATGGTTAAATTATAAAAATCAATAGTTGAATTATTAAAATATTATTTACTGATTTAGTCAACTTAGACCCTTAACTAAATTAGGAATAAGACTCCAATATTCCCAAAATAGCTAAATCACTACTAGCTCAAACTTTTTGCCCAATTATGACTAGTGGGATTATCCAACAAGAGGAATGTAAAAAGTGATGTAAATACAAGGATAAATTAAAGGAAAGAAAATATTAAATGTTGGCTTGTTATCATAAAAAACACAGTGATGTGCTAAAAATTAATGATTTTATTTCTTCAACTTTATGTGGTGACCAAAAGGTTTCTATGAGATTTAGGTTGATTTCTCAATAAAACTATAGAAGTTAGACTATAACTCTCTACAAATATGAATACTTAATTTTTTTTTTTAAAATTAAATTTTGATTTTCATGGTAAAGAGAGCTATTTGTAATAAAATATTTTTTTTTGCATGTGGGAGTTAACAATAGTTATCTGAGAGCTTATTAGAGTTGACTCAGAGTTAGATAAAATTTCATTGAGAGTGATTTGGAGTGAACTAGAAAATTCAGGGAAAATTAGAGAAAAAATAAGGAGCAAACAAATGATTGAACATGAAAAAGTACATTAAAACATGTATCCCATGAATAAAATTATAAGTGAATGCAACAATGGTGAAATCATCACTATATACATGTAGAAATTATGTAACCACTATTCAAATAACCTAGATTTGAAAGGGTTGAGCTTGATTTTTTTAATTTTGGCACTTAGGAGAGGACTATAGAGAGTAAAAATGGAAATATCTAGAGAATGTTAGGCCTGAGAAAATTATTTTTTATGGATCTTCTTGCATTATCATCAGATATCATTAAAAATGTATAATTCAAAATTTGGGTGTATACAGGAAAAACTTATGATGTGATAGACTAGGTAACATTTGATGTGGACCCAAATGACTTTTGATGTAATGGAAATTATATCACTCATATTCAAGGAAGACAAATTACATATTTTCAAACTACATTTTTTGAATAGACCTATACATGTTATATAAAAGTATGAGGTGGAGGCGGTGGATTAAATGTCTCCAACTCATTTGGATACTCATATGGAATAATAAAAAATGTAACATCTTAGTTGATATAGATATAATTCACATAATAATGTGTTGAATATGGTATTATATATATCTTTTGTGTCCATGTATGTCTTATTAACATGTCAAATGCCCCACTATTTGTTAAAACTAGAAAAAGTTGAAACAACTGTAGACCCTACCATAAGTGGTAACATAATTCCCCCAAGATGGTTTTGTCTTTTCCCATCAAATGCTTTCACTCTATTTTTTATACAAACCAAATATTTATGTGTGTACCAAGATTAGTAAGTAATGTCATAGTAAAAATATTTTCACTAGACTTGTTATGCACAATAACATTGTGTATAGGATGTGAGTCAATGAAAGCATTCAAAAAAATGTGCATTGAATAATCATCATCAATAGTATCATACATCATAAAATGTTATTTTAGGTATATTTACTTATGTATCCTTACTTGTACCAATAATACCATTTACATATGTTCCTTAGTTTTATAAACATGTGAAGTTGGAGGAGTATGAACTTTGTAAGTCATATGCACCTCAAGATCAATCCTTGTCTCTTTCACTACATGATTAGATTTTTATACCGACTCATTTTTAGGTGTATTAACATCATATACATGAATAAATTTATCCTCAATTATATCTTATTTATTATTTCATAGACAAAATCATCTATTTTTATAGTATTTCGTGCATCTTTGTCAATCACAATATGTATTGATATCAAACCCCTTAGGTTGTACCTTATTCATATAAATCTACATTAGTAAATAGAAATATATGAGATTAAACTAAAGTAGCTTCTTCAATACCTTAAGAGGGGTTTATAATAATTGTGTAAACTTCTTTATTTTTAGAGATGATAAGACAATCCTATTAATCAGTTATGAAACTACATTAACTATTGTTTTAGCCTCACTTTTAGTATAATTTTCCTTACATTTAAAATTTCAGTTTCTCTAAAAAATGATATTAGTATGACACATAATTTATTTTATTCACGGAAAAAACCTTAACTTCATAATCTATAATTGTATGGCACAAGCCATCTAAAGATTGAAAACATTATAACATTATAAACTCATGTAGTGGATGGAGCAAGTAAGCTTTCTTTGAATATGTCTTGAAACTCATTATCAACCATAAGATTTTTTATTTTATAGATCATAGTCTTGTAATGAAGTCATAATTACTTGTGGGATCATTAGTTCCTTGTTTAAGTTTCAAAATTTAAGCACATGACACCTTCTCATTGATGTTCATATAAAAGTGTGATAATAAATGATTAGATAAAGTATTGAATGCATGCATTTATTTGAAATGGATATCATAAAACCATCATAAAGCATAGTCCTTAAAAGTATTTATAAACAACTTGATCAACAACTTATCATTGGATGCATAGTCTAAACATGTTGCATGTAACTATCTACGACATTGTTATAGATCACCTTTACCATCATAAAATGTAATCTTAGGTGAAAAAAATCTAATAGGTAAAGGATAATTATAATTATAAAGGACAAAAAGGCTATGTAATCATGCTTGAGAATTATTCTAATGGATTGCTCTAGAAGAACCTTGTTCCAATTAAGAAACCCTATATTAAATATCGAGAATAGTTTTCATAAGGGTTTGATTAGTGGACATATAAGATTAATTATAAATAGATTATGTCACATGAGTAACAACCCTATAATGCATAAAATTATTATGTGCAGGAATAGTCATATAAATTTGAGGATTAAGATGTGTAGCCATAAGTGTAGACATATGAATAGTAGAAGTAAGAGTAGTGATTTGAACACCTATTATATAATATGTGCCTCTAAAAGGTAAATCATTATCATTAAAGATATCAGCATTTATTTCCTCAAATGTAAATGCCTTAGTAATATTTTCCATTTCATCTCTAGTTACATGTAACAATGTATCAACCCTATGCGGATTCATTAAAACTATTTAGTTGATTTGATTTGATATTTATCATAAAATCTATCATAAAAATCAGTATAATTATTTCCATTATAATCATCCACATAAATTATATTTTCCATTATGATTATGTGAACGCAAAGAAAAATTAGAAATCTAATCCAAACCCTAATATATGAGAAATATGAAACCTTGGAAAGGAAAGAATCAACCATAAGGGAATACCTAGGGTTTACTATGCTCCAAACAATAATTAGATTTACTAGATTATTTTAACTTATATTTTATTTAGTGGATCTAAATAGGCCAAAACTATTTAAACTAAGATTGCACAAGATAGGGTATAACCTACACAACTCATGATTGCTAAATAAATATTAATTTCAATTACTAAATATATAAATTACCAGAAGTGAAGATACTTATCTGATATTTTTATGTTTATTTCTCAATTTCTATGCATATTCCACATAAATTATCTAAAACTACTTTGTGATTGTTTGAATTAGGAAATAAATTGCTAGAATTTGCTAGGAAAATATTGGATAAGTGTAAGAACCTATGGCAATTGGTTCCATCCACTATCTTATAGAACTATCCTTGTGTATTTTTTTGGTATATTATGCCACATATCATTGTTTATACCTATCTATATGATTTTTTGTGATTTATTAACTTCGGTCTTATGCATAGATCCTAAATTTATCTTCCTTTGCCTTGAAACTCTAGGTCCACTTTAAACACAATATTAACCTAAAATAAGGGGGTGAAATATGGGATAAATAGCCCCAACCACTTCATTTTAATTGGTTGAGAGTTTTCTATATTCTAATACTATGAAGAAGGATCAAACTGTACGTATTTCTCCCACCTATGTGTAGGTGTGCTCAATCATGATCCACTATAAATCAATGTAAATGTTTAGATTTTGAAAATTAACAACATACAATTTTTTACCTTGTTTTTTAATTCATATTTGGCTCTTGGACTATTCCTTTCAAGTATTTTTATATGTATATTATTTTAGATAATGTCTCAAAAGTGTGTAAATGGAATTCTTACGCTTTTCCAAGTGGGTGTCAGATAGATTTAGATAAAAATGGCCTTAGGCTTGATGTGTATTTACAGATGACTCTTTAGAATACCCTTGTATAGTTTACATAGTAAATTTGTTTATCCCAATACATGGAATGGATTTTATTTTTAAATAGATAATAAAGGTCTTAGGACACTACTAGTGAAGTCAGACACCTATAATAACTATCAGTGTCTGACTGATGTTGGCATTATCTAGAGAAGTAAAATAAATGATATAGAATATGGTGCTAAATTTATTAGTATTATAAAGTGTTCTGACATATATTAGGGAGATATTGAATATAAATGAAAATAAATTGAGTTGGCCAAGTCAATATATGGATAAATGGATTAGGGAATATGAATAAGATTCAAATGTGTATTCAAAAGTCATGTACATGAAATATATATCAAAATTGATGTTGTCAAGTGGTTAATATCAAAATTATGTGTCTATAGGTGGAAATCAATTTTTCCTAACCTTCATCATAATTTCACCACATAAATTCAAGACTATCTAGGTTCTTCATGTTGAATTTATCTATTTTTCTACCCTTTATAAATCATCTTGTGAACATTTCCCACCCTCATCATTCTATCATTTGCTTAGCCCATGTGTGATATACTTATTCCCTCCATAGGTATGTTCTCAATGCCACAACCTATCATCAACTTCTTAATATCTAGTGGTAGTGATGTTATATAATACCCTCTAGGCTCACAAAATAATTAATACTTTGTTTCTTCAAGGCAAGAGTATGTAGATGCTTCAGACTCTAGGAGATAACTATTTAGTGTGTCCATACACCACACATCCACTACTATAGTCTATACTTTTTTTATGCACTATAATTGTTCAATTGGTGCCTTTATTTATGGATGTTTTATGCTAAACTTTATAATTTGAACAATAACTTATGTATCCAACCATGGGTGAAGAGTCCAAAGTAACTCATATATAAACACTTGGTAGAAAGGATCATAAAAATACTCCTCCACCCATTTCATATAATTAAGTTATACTAAGATAGTCTTCAAGAAGGTGTGTTATATCTCCTCTATCCATCTCTCAATGTTTTCCAATAAAATTGGGTGAATAATCTCTAAATACCATTTTTTACAACTAGTTTAATAGTGTTCATATCAACAGAACCAAAATTTTAAGGTATTTTCATATGCACCATTCATCACATATATACCATTATGCTTTCCCTAAAAATGATACTCATTGTGTCAGGCATATCATATAAGTAGAATTACATGCTCACTCGAGGTGCATAGAGATATTATTGGGGTGTGATTGGGTTAGTCCTAAAATATATCAATCCCTGAAGCCTTGCTATCTTGTAGGATGACATGGGAATGAACCAACACTTGTCATAAACATTAATGAAATTTTATAAAAGGATTTAATAGATAATCATCACCATCACATCATAAGTTTAGTAAATAACTAATATAATTGCATCAACCAATAGTGACATATTTTTCATCTTATCATTAATCAATATAAGTATATGAATGCTCCAAATAATGAAATTAGTAATGGTAAAAAAATAACAACAATAATGCATCAAAAACATAATTTTAATAGTGAAAAAAACATAAACTAAGAGGTAAGAGGAGATTTTATAGGTATAATCCACCAGCTTTCAATAAAAATCATACCCCTTGAATGTATAATTATTTCTAAATATAGAAGGTTATGACTACTTTATAATAACTTTGAATAACAAAATCCTACATTTACACCATACTACACTTGATCCACTCAAACCCATTTTCAAGTAATGCCTCTCTTAATGTAATTCAACCCAAAGACTCATGCATCATTCCAACTCCCTATATCAGTGTTCATTAATTTTCACTTCATTTTTTTCACAACCTCCTTATATTTCATTACATTATATGATTCAGGAGGATCAATGCCACTATATATTATTTTATTTTACCTATGTTGCATATCCAGCCTTGTGCTAACATTAATAGCCTTGACATTAGGTCACACACCTACATGCCAATTTAAAATATAAAACTCCACTTTTTTGTTATCACATAGATCCTACATTGTCAATACTATTGACCATATCTTGTCAATAATAATAGTTATTGATTTCATAACATTCATCAATTATGAAGTGGTTATTATCAACTCTTGTAATGGCTCAATTGAAGCTTCATCTCCATCCATTGTATATTAATTTATGCTTCCATTATTTTTATTTAGTTATGATAATATACATTAAGTTAGGGAGTACATAGACACCACACATCTAATATCTCAAATATTATACAAAACTTAGCATAATACAACTTTTCTATTTCAACTCTTCATTAGTTTCCCATACTCTTCTCTATTTTATTTTTTAACACGTTACACCTTCATATCCTATGTCATTCAATATTCACTGACATTCATAACCCTATTAAATTATTTTAATTAGGTTTTCCAATATGACTCCTCTTAAGCCTTAAATTGGTGGTATCAAATATTTTTACACTTCATATCATTTCTTAGTGGTATCATGGTATGTATAAACTTTGTCTCTATCCCACTCATACAAATCCTAATTATAGGAATTTAGGTATTCATACCTATGACCCTTCTTCATACCTTCCTTCATGTCCTCAAATTGGAGCAAAATCTTTGACAACACCAACTTCAATTTTTTTGCAAAAGATGATAGAGGATGCATTACAAAGATAGCAGGAATATTTTTAATTTTGTCATAAACATGAATGATCAATTATTTTTTATCATTTATCATCACTTATCAATTATTAAACTCCTTCAAACACTTTAATTCATGTTGACCATTTGGATGTCACACACCATATAAGGTAAAATTCAATCTAGAAATTCCTATGTTTGAATGTAAAATATATATAGATGCACTAGATAATTGGATCAACCTAATATATTCATATTATGTAGTTAATAAATTCTCTTACTAAGAAATAATTAAATTTTGTCATCCAAAAAAAATTTATAAGTAAATAAATGGTGTGAAAACTACTACACTTCACATGAAAATCATGAAGATGAAGTTAATTTGGACACAAGAAATTGTTTTGTAGAAGAACTCAAATAAACCTATTATCCTATTGGTAAATGTGATTACCATTACATAAATTTATCTTAGTTTTACCAAGGCAAAAAACAATATGTGAATCAAGACATAGATACCTTTCATACTTTAGTGTCCAAACTTTAGATTTAAGATTCATAAAAAAAACCTTATTTTGACATATAGGTTAAGTTTCAAAGCATATATCTATTCAAACATGGATTTCTTACTATCTCTTCAATTATATAAGCCTGCATATTTTATTTCAAGTTTGAAGCAAAGGCCAATGAGAATATTAAGATAAAATATTCTAAGTCTTGGGTGAAGTAGTAGTCTAAACCTTCCAGGAATAAGTCCAAACTTGGGATTACCTCCAAGTGACCTCCATAAAAGAATCAAAAATTTTCAAATGACCAAAATAATAAATCTAAGACTGACAAGTGGTGTTCAATCTTAAATATAGTAGTCATTCAAATGAGTAATGTCATGTTTAGAATACTCTAATTGCATAACTTGAATTAGTAGGTAAAAAATATACATCATTGGAGAAAGGTAAGTAGATAATTCAATCTAAACTTAGTGCCATGGTGGGTACCATAAATATATTTACTACCCCTATGAAAATAAAGGAAGAAAAAATATTGTCTCATTCTCAAATTAGGATCAATGTTCAACTAGTACATTTCATCATTGACAATGGGAATCAAAAGACCATGATTTATCCTAAGTCGGTTCACACATTGAAATTTCCATTGACACCCCACCCATAACCATAATCTATTGGATATTTCAATGTGGTATCTCAAAAATGTATCACTTAGAAATGTCAATTTATGTACAATATCAACCCTTTTCAAGATAAAGTCCTTTGTGATGTCACTCTAATGTGTGTGTGTGTGTGTGTGTGTGTGTGTGTGTGTGTGTGTGTGTGTGTGTGTGTGTGTGTGTGTGTGTGTGTGTGTGTGTGTGTGTGTGTGTGTGTGTGTGTGTGTGTGTGTGTGTGTGTGTGTGTGTGTGTGTGTGTGTGTGTGTGTTTGTGTGTGTGTGATGTTTTACTTGGTCAACCATATATTTACCATTGACATGCAGTCTATGATGCAAACCCTATAAATTTTGTCATAGGTGTTGGTGATAAGAGATACCACATACTAAAATTAGTTCTTAAGCTATCACTTATTAGTGCCAAACTATGTAGTAATATAGTCACACCTAGTAATAATTTTGTGCTTTTCATTATGAGATTTGAATATAAGAGCATCCTTATGGTACAAATCTATATCGTATTTCCTCCATTAGTAGTAATATATATCTTGGAGTTAAACTATAAGTTAAAATAATATAAGGATTTATTACATTCACCAAAGGAAGTGCCTACACACTAATCATTAAATCATGCTATTTATTTAACTCACATAATACCTATTTATACTATATATCATTTCTATATAGTGGGGAGATCAAATGGAAAATCCATGAACATATGGATAAAGGACATATCAATCCCAACTCATAACTTTTTGGTATCCCAATTATGCTTTCACCAAATAAATATGGAACATGAAGGTTGTTAAGTGATTATTGATCTCTCAATGAAATCAAAATGAATAACCTATACCCTTTTTTGAGGATTAAGGACCTGTTAGATGAGCTTCATGATGAAAACTTATTCACAAAAATTGATTTTAAGTATGGGTATCATCAAATTCCTATTAAACCTATATATTTTAGGAAGACAACCTTCAGGGCCAAATAAGGTTTGTTCAAATGGTTGGTCTTGCCCTTCAGCTTAACACACATACTAAAACATTCATGAAAATGATGAATGATATTATAAGGTAATTTTATACATAATTCATTTTATTCTACCTTGACGACATAATAATATTCAACAAAATATGGGATAAATGTCTCTACCATATATAGGAAGTGCTTGAAACTTTTTGGAAACATAAGTTGTATGCAAACATGCATAAATTGTCATTTTTTATGTAGGAGATAAATTATGTGGGATTTATAGTAGATGCATAAAGAGACATGGATCTATTCAAGATTGAAGTCACTTCAGAATGGCCATAGCTAAAGAATCTAACATATCTCCATAGCTTCTTGGGATTATAAAATTTCTATAGGATATTTGTACTTGGTTTTTCTCAAATGACTTGGCCTTTAAACTAAGTTACCAAATATGGCACTAAAGTAAAGATAACCTAAGGGGTTTCACATTATAACAAATTCAATAAATTGAAATTCATACTATATTTTTCATGTGTACTTATTTTACCTAATCCTTATCAATATTTGAGATCGAGACAAATGCCTATGATTTTTGTGCTTGGATAAGTCATCACTCAACAGGGTCACCCAATTGCTTATCATAGCAAAAGGTCTACCCTACTAGTAAGGAACTACCCATCCTATGATCATGAGATTTATACTATTTTTTAGGCATGTAATAATTATAATTATTACATCTTGGAATTGTGATCCACACCGATCATAAGTTGATTTAGTTTTATAGAGTTAAAACAAGTTACAATAAGAGTGGAATTAGAAATGGTCTTCTTGTCTTCAATAGTTCCATGTGAACATTAGGCATAAAAAGGGAAGTTTCAATCTAATTATAGATTGTCATAACTATCTACCAATTCAAGTTATCCTTTTCATACTTGATGAATGTGGACATGAAGTTATTACATGGTTATAATTATATCCATCTAACATGGAATTTATAGATATCTATCAAAATTTTATATTTAGTAATTTAGTCCCATAATTCTACTTATAGGGTTGACTCCTATATCACCTTGGGTAACTTGTGCATTTCACATGACTATAGAGTCAAAAAATAATATGGGAGGCTCATTTTAGAAAAGTTATAAGAATTTTTTGGGTTTAAAAGGCTCTTTCCATGTTACATAATTACTTTTTCTAGACACATCTTAGGTTTGATATATCTAAATATATTGAATCTTGCACTGCATGTGTAAGATTCCAAGTTTATTGATAAGAATCAAGGTTTTTACACACATATACTAGTTCTAATGAGACCATGAGAATCCATTAAATGTATTTTATCTTAGGATACCCTATTAAAAATCATGGTAATGATTGTGTTTATGTAGTATTTCATAGATTCTTAAATATATAAATTTGAATACCTAGTAGGAAAGTAATATCAGCATTGTAAATTACTCGTCTATAATTTTAGCATGTTAGGATCACTATAGAATAAAAAAACCATCCTATTAGATAAGGATACACATTTCCTGATCAATATCTCAAAATCACTTTGGTCTATACTAGATACAAATTTAAAAAAACTATCACTTTTCATCTATAGACTAATAGACATAAGGAAGTGGTAAATAAGATGATAGTTCATCTCCTTAGATCATAAAATTAAAATACACAACACACTTGTTATGAAAGCATACCTTTAATTAAACATAGATAAAATAGATCTCTAAACAACTCTACCACATAAAAACCTTTTTAAATCTACTTGGGTTTCCAACTTATAGTACCAATTGGCATACATTATCCCATTTTGCCATTAAAAAAAACAACTCCTTCAACTCAAAAATAAGTTGAAAAGGTTGTTTAATTCATTGGTAAAATTAAGAACATTCAAAAACTAGTGAAAACCATTTTCCAATAGGCTGATTTTCATTACAAGTAGTGTCATGACAAGCATCACACATCGCACACCTTTCAGGTTGGTGATCAATTATGGTAACACCTATAGAAATAAATACTAACAAGGCATTACCACAAGCTTCATACACTTTGATACGGGACCTATACCATCACAAATCAAGTATAAGATAATAATTTTGAGATCAATCTTCCTTATTATCTTGGGATACATATAATCTTTAAAAAATAATTCTTGTGCCATTACTTTTCACCTTTAATGGATAATTTAGAAACTATAAACACTATTTAGAAAATAGAGATCAATTTATATTTTAGTGTCCTAATAGAAATGAATAAAGTCATTGACATTGAGTTCAAATGAATAAATCAAAAATATATCCCTCTCTTCTAAATCATCAAATTAGTTGAAGTGACTTCCTAATAAAAATGGTTTATAGAATCACATGTTTTCACATTTTTTTTGTAAGTTATAACACAACTACATGCAATGGGGACCATTTCTCTTCAAGGAGGGGTGATTGATCTAGGAGTATTTAGGCCACTAGATCTTACCATAGTTTATTTTTATTGCATATTTATCCTTGTATTAATGTGAAAAACATCAAAATTGGTTCCACACCTACATGCCAATATGAAAAATCAAACTCCACTTCAGCATAACTAGATAACTCCTACAGTTTTAATTTTGTAGGCCATAGTTCATTAGTAATGATAGTTAGTGATGTCACAACATTCATTGGTTATGAATTGGTTATTACCAAATATTTTAATGGTTCATCTGATTCTTCATCTCCCTCTATTTTATATTAATGTACACTTCCATTCTTTATATTGAGTTACAATAATATATGTGAATTTAGGGAGTACATAGACACCACATACTTCATCTCTTAGATATTATACAAAACTTAGCATAATTCAATTTTGATATTATATTTATTCATCCTTTATCCATAGTATTCTCTATTTTCCTTATTCATTAACACATTTCATGTTAACATCCTCTATCATTTAAAATTTGACTCCATTCATATCCCTCTTAAATTTATTTAAATAGGTTATCCATCAGGACTCTTCTTGGGCCCTGGATCACATTAGCTCAATCATTCCCTTATACATCACTAATTTCAATGGAATTTTATTGGAATTTATAAAAATTATGATATCATATGATTTACATGTTTCTTGTGCCATGTGACTCAATGCATTACTCTACCAAAATGTGTGTGCCTTTTTTTTCCTTCCAAGTACTAACAAAATCATATGTGTATTATTATACTTTGCCAAAAATGTGGGCCAAAAATACATTAGTTTGCTGTTATGTTTTCTTCCAAAAATCTTCTAAAATATATTTTTGAAATCATTTTTGAAAATTTGGTACAAACAAATGTATTTACCATGTTGTTATAGTTCAAAAAACATTAACACAATCAAAATGTATCAATCATACCAATATAGTTCAAAGTTTTCCATTTCTAGAAATCAACTACCTCCACTAAGACACATTAGTTTGTTGATACATTTATAAACTATAGATACTAAATTTTTATTTATATATTACCTCGGTCTTGTATAGTTTAAAAATACCTATCATGGTTGTACCGTTTAGTTTTATAATTCCCTATTGTTGAAAGGCTCGCATTCACTATCTCTTTATGCCTAATTGCTTATCTCTTAGTTTGGCCATTGTTATTATAATGACCAAGCCTTATATACTATGAAAAAATATATAAACCTAATTATTATCCTTCACTATCATTTCTAATCTTGTACCTTTTTTATAGCTTCTTGGACACTTACATCCTATATAGTTATCTACGTCAATGCAAGTGTCCACTTTTCCTATAAAGTGTCCAGTGCCCAAAATTCATCTAGTTTGTAAAAGAAACATATCCTAAAGGTTTTCATAAGTTATTTAATGTGATATATGTCTAAAATTTATTGTTATATATATAATATCAAACTTCATTCATTCTTCACCTAGAAAACACCCAGAATTGACAAGGTAACTTACCAAGAAGCACTCAATCAAGCATTCAAGTGAGAAAACCTACCCTATTCATCCCTATTTTTATATCAATCATAGGATTATTATTTCCATAATTATAAATAATATTAATATTAGTTCATGATCCATATTTCTAATTTACAAGCTAGGTCACTGCATGTCTTTACTTATCACACATTACATCCTTGTGCACATACAAGCCAACATGTAGGGGATAACTACATAAGTCTAAGGCCTTCTTCAGAATATTGGATAAGTATAAAGCACCCATTGATATATATTTCTTTGTGGATCTCAAATTTTTTATCCCACTAACCCATATTTCCCATTTTCAATCTGAGGGTGAAGAGCTAGTGTTTGATCATTTGACAAAGAGTGATAGTTTATCCACATGATCTGAAGACATAAAAATAAATGTGATAGAAAACCCAAAAGTACGTAGTTATTTGCATAAAAATATATTTTTTATTTTTTATAGGACACATGCATCAAATATAGACACTTGTGTTGATGCCATTGTATAGATCCGGTAGAAGCATCTGAGGCCAAAAAAAGAATATTCCCAAAATTTGATGAATTTTCTAGGATCATCTTCTAGTCCACTTCCATCCTATTCTAAATCATACCTACATGTTCAAAATAAACTATCTAAGTATCATTTTTTTCTAATTCATTACAATATATATTAATAGTTTTACTTTACTATTTTTAGCAATATCAATTGTGTAAATTTAGAATATTGTTTATCTAAGTTTTCTATTAATTGGTCTACTCATTATGATTAGATTAGTTCACAATATTTTTTAAAAATATAATATAATCCCATATTAACCCTAGATAACCTTATTTATCTAAATTTAGGTTTAAACACAAATAATCCCTCCTTACCACCAGACTATATTGATGTGACAATATAGTCTAGCATAAATCAAGAAATTTGACTAGATAATCCTACCATTTTTAATTATATTGAGTAGCATACTGTTCAAATGAATTAATCCATAACAAATATATTAACCAAAATAAAAAATTTGAAAAATATTATGTAAACAACTATATCAACCAAGATAAACAAAAAATAATCAAATTCATCTATATCATCATATATTTACCTATTGGTGATACATTTAAAAATAGTCCTAAAATGCATAACTACCTTAGCATAGTTAATACCATCCAAAAATCCTCCTATCCACCTCCTATAGATCCATATAGTATACTATATTCCAAATTCATTACCTTGAAATATATTCACACATAATTTAACACCAAAAGTAGTAAATATGTTGATCTAGATGTGTACATTGAATGTCATGGCCCTCTACCTAATCTACCTAGTGATAGAGATATTTTAGAGATCCTTCATTTAAGAGAACCTCAAATTCCTTGTTAACATCATAAACCTAGACATTTTAAACATACACGACATTTTCATAATTTTTTTTCTAGTATTGATCCAAAAACTACTCTTTCTAACTTACCTTCTACACCTTTATCACTTTCAATATGTAAATGTAATAATCATAAAATAAGTTAAGGAAGTTAACATAAGAACATCTAATAACTATCTTGTCCATTTTTTTCTTGTCTCACTCCTTTATATATACATAACTTTAGCATGGTCCTCAAAAAGTTCAAGAAAGCCTTTGATTGGTTTATAGGGACATTATTAGAATCTACCCTAGCATTATTGTCCATCATATCATTATTTATATTGATGCTCTCATTTTCAAAAGGAAATTAAATTCCCCTTTAAAATTTTCTAAGATCTATCACAAATAAATAATTAAGCTCCTTGACGCTAATTTTATTAAACCATCTAAATACTTTGAATAGGTCTTTAACATAGTCTACATGCAAAATAAATTCACAATGGTCATTCACATATGCATAGACTTTATCTCAAGTTAGCATGCCCTAAGGAAAATTTTACATTACCTTCTATTAATGCCATTTTCTATTTTATATTTGGCTATGAGATTCTTTCCATTATGGTCAAGTTTTTGAGGCGTAATAAAATTCACATTTCCATCGAAGATCAACATAAGACCACCTTCACTACCAAGAAGGAAATATATATCTACATTTAGATGTTTTATGGCCTTAAAATGATATGTAAATATACTAATCTACCATGAATAACACACTTCATGATCTTATCCATAAAATATTTTATACCTATGTGGATTATATCCTATCTAAATCCAAGCATTGTGAATATCACCCTTATGACCTAGCCATCATCCTTGACTGTCTAATATGATACAATGTGAATATTAATCATAAAACATATCTTCAATGTTACATATAATAATATTTTAGGATATTTAGTCTCTAGATGAGGGATTTAGGTGGATACTTCTAAGATCAAATATATTATGGTCATGCCTATATTACTATATATCTCTCACATTCGGGCCTATCTTTGGAAGCTTGGTGAAAATCTTATATTTGTTCCTAAATTATCTTATCAAACTTATTGAAAAAAATCCATTCCCAATAAAGGTGTTTCACTTGAATGGGCATATACTTGTCAAAATGCTTTTGATAACATGAATAAATATTTACTATAACCTCTTACTTTATTATCTCCATCTAAAACTCTCCCTCTCATCTTGTACACATCTTATACCCTAATCTCATTTGGGTAAATGCTTACACAAAAAAATGAGTTCAACAACAAATATGTTTTTATTATGTTAATCACACTTTGATTGTTTATGAGACTCAAATACACTAATATTGAGTGTGATTTCCTCACAATATATTTTATATCCAAAAAAAATTGGCATTATATTATTGTCCATTTAGATCCCCTCTATCATTTCTTATCTAAGGAAATATTTTGTTACATTATAATTTGGATGACTCTCTTGATGTAATTTGAAAGTAAAATCATTACTCAAAAATTATTCAAGGTGAAAGTGATTGTTGATCAACATTTTTTTACACCTTTTCTTTCCTAACAATACATTCTAGATGCCCTTATTGATTAATATGTCTTCTTTATCTAGGGTTTCAATCAATCCATAACCTTTAAAGACTAATTTTAAATTTTCATATCTGAGATTGAGGCCCAAATCCTCAAATTTCCTAAAATTCAAGTATCTATTTCCAAATCAACCAAGAAAAAAACATGAAGATAAACCCAAAATTACAATTTATTTTCATGAGGACACTTGGACACTCTGAAACAAAGTGCTTACAAAGAGTTGGGGTAGGATGTCTCATTTTTTATTATTTTGGATATATCATTTATTTAAATTTTTTATTAGACTTCAACATTACCAACAACATGGCTAAATATGAAGCTATTATACTTAGTATGAAAATAGCCACTAACCTTGATATTCCTTACTTATATGTTTTAGGTGATTCTCAACTTATATGTCACTCAATTAGTGGAACCTACTAATGTAAAAGTGATAACCTTAAATCATATTATGAATTTTCTAAAAACCTTGTTAAATAATTATCATCTTTCACTATTGAGAAAATTCCAAGAGACCAAACATTGTTGATTATTCTCTTGCCTCCTTGGCTTCCATTTTTCATCTACATAAAAGTGTTACATGAATACTAGTTTCTAATTCATGTGTGAGCATTCCCATGTATCCTATAATCCAAGGATAATTCCCTCATTTTTCATATCAAGGCTGTCACCACATGAAAAGGCCCTTGGAATGCAAACATTATCTAATTTCTATAAAACCATACTTACCCTCCCAAGGCTGACTATCATGAAAATACTAAAATTCAAAATCAATCCTTTAATTTTTTGTCCTTAAGCATAATATATTTTACTATCATAAATTTGAGAGCACACTTATCCAATGCATTAATAAATATGAGGTTATCCTCTTTTTGAGTATGCACACATGGGAATTTATGAAGGTCATTTTAGTGGGCATGCTACAACCTAAAAATACATATGCATGGGTTACTACTAGTCAACAATTGAAAAATATGACATCACACTTGATAATAAGTGTAATCCTTGTCAATTACATGATAATAATAATATTAACTTTCCTTTGGATGAGCTTCAAACACTTGAACATATTTAGTCATTCTTAATGTGGGAATTTGATCTCATCAACAAGTTTCCTCAATCACAAAATTTCCATATGTTTATTATCACTATCATTGAGTACTTTATAAAGTGTTATAATATATGCCCCTTACTAATGTTACTATAATATCCATTTACCAATTCATCCTTGATGAAATCATCTTTCACTTTGTAATTCCACACACCATCATATCTGAAAATGGTGGGAATTTTAAGAATAAGTAGTCAAAAATTTGAGGGTAATTTTTAATTTTGAGAAAAGTTCCTTCATGTCTAGTCAAGTTAAAGCAACCAATAAGATCTTGTATAATACTCTTATACATTCCTATAATTATTAGCATCTCAATCTCTATCATTCACTTTGTGTTTGCAACACTACTATTTGTATTACCATTGGGGCAGCTCCATTCTCTCTAGTATGCAATTCTAAAGCTATCTTGAAAGTACAAGTGGGGTTACTGTCATTGTGAATTTTTATTTATGGTACTATCCCCAATGAATAACTTTATGAATCCCATTTTCATGTTTTATATCTCTTTGACTAGAGACAAATGAGTGCTCTCCAACATAATTGACATTACAAAACTTGAATAGCTAAGCAACATAATAATAAATTCAAAGTTATAAAATTTGATGTTGGTGATTTAGTGTTTAAATTAGATTATACCCGTGAGAAAAAGGTTAAATACACCCCAAAGTGGTAAGGTACTCACCTAATGAAATACATCCTTAGACCTGGTGCTTATAGATTGTAAAATAATGAAAGATACATTTTCAAAAAGCCAACCAATGTTGAATATTTTAAAAATTATTATGACTAACATTTGTCTTTATTAATTTTATATTTTTCCATACTTTTCATCTTATATACATTTCTCATGATTTTGTATAGTTAGTTTATCTTAATTTGGGATAACATTTCTTTTAGGGTTTTCTCTAACTCTTTTGTGTTTCATCTTATCTTCATTTATCTATAGCTCAACATTTCATATCACCTACCTTAGCATCACCTCTAGGCTACCTTTTTCTTTATCCTACACCCTTGGATTTTACATCTTATCACCTCTTTTTAATGCCTTCAAGTTCCCTTATTTTTTTGTCTCTTGGATCTTCAATTTATGAGTTCATGGTAATAAATTTGGAAATACAACTAGACCCTCTTCACAAATGTCCATCTTCTACCCTCTTCACCTCCGAGATCTTTTACCAATTTTTTTCTTTGTCTTTGGGTTTAATACTACTTTTTTCACTTTATTAACCTTGTTTATACCTTTATTGTCCTATAGACATTATTTATTACACTTATATTTTCACCTCTTATATTTTAATTTTATGAGTTGTATGGTAAGACCTTAGAGAATACAACCAAACCCTCCACACAAGTTCCCATACTATTATATCTTGTTCCCACTCCAAACTATAGTTAAGTTTTTTTCTTAATAATATATGGCAATGATCAAGAATGGTGTTTTATCACTTAGAGTTATTTATATTCACTTGTGGCATAACTATTGTAGTCTAGTTACAGGTTTCTCATCCATATTTTACCATCTCTTATGATAAATTGTCAATCATGTATATAATTGTATCATTTACCTTTAAATAATTTGTGTGATTATATAAATCCATTCATTCTCATGTGCATATCTATCTTCCATAATTTCCACCTCATGTTGAGCATACCAAGATCAATTTCAAGGTTGTGATATCTCTTAAGTTGCAAGTTTAGGAGTATCTAAGCTTTTTGGTCTCCAGGTTCTCTTCTTAAATGTCAAGGTGTAAAATTTCTTTTGTTAGTCATATTTAATGCCCATTTTTAGTCTTATAAATCCATATAGAGTAGGAAAATATAAAAAGCCAAAAAATTTAGAAGCGAAGATATCAAATCAAAATCAAAAGGAAATATCAAAAGGTAAAATATCTTTCAAAAGTCATAATCACACCAAAATAAATGATCATAGCATTTGACATGTCCCCATATTCTAGTTGAAACTCAAACTCCAAAATTGACCTCATTATAAAGCTAAGGTTATTTGAGTGTAGTAGGCTAGTAGACTAGGGTATGAGGTTTTGCATATATACTTAGTGCCACCTGATTTCTCACATAAATAATCAATTCTCATAATGACCAATGGATTTGTCAAGGTCCTAAGAAACATGGAACATGTCATAAGAAGGTAGGATCCTTTTACTTTTATACATATAGCTTGCAAGGGATACAATTTATAATTAATTAGTTCACCCAATATTATGCTTGTTGGGTCAAGTTCTATAGGACCATTGATGTCGAAAACTCTTAGTCTTTCCAAATTGATTAGAATTTCTTATTTCCATTACATAATCTATTTTTTCTGTGTGTTAAATTTATTTTGAATTGAATGAATGAAACTAATAGATCTAAACTATTAAAATTGATATACATAAAATATACAGATGTAGAATTAAAATAAAAAAATTTAAAAATTTTAATTTAGTTAAATAAGTAAATAAGCCTATAGATATACAAACCTCCTTAAAACAAATATTATGTTGAAGGTGTAGACTAACTATTACTTGAAACTGGTTGAAAATACTTGCAAATTATGTCATATCCAAAAATAAAAAATCAAATTATCTAGGACAAGTGCACAGAAGGAGGACATGGCTACATTTTAGCTTTGTATGTTGACTATTGTTGCATCTTGGTTTAGATTATGCCTTATTTTTTGATATGGGTTTGTGAAACTACCTACAAGAGTTTAGTAATTTATCTTTTGTCTTTATTTACTATGTAGAAGACCTAAAAAATAAAAATAAAATCTCTAGCTCATATAAAATAACCATAATAAAGATTAAATACAAAATAGGGGAATATGGTTAGGGGAATGACCAAGATACCCTCATAAAATCTTGTGTAATTTGAGTGTTGCCTACATAGCCCAAATGAGCCTCAGATTAATGTAGTTCTTCCTCTTGTAATGAGTGTGTGATCCATAATTATGTAACTGTATTAATTTATCTAAAAGTTTGATTAAAATACTTAGTAATATATGTATTTTACCTATAATAAAATATATTTAGACTTAGACTATGACTATTAGAATGTAGCAAAATTAAAATTAGAAGAAATAGTCCTGTTTTGTTTAGTGTGCAATAGAATTTACAAGTGATTACTAAATGTGTTTGGATAAGCCTTTATATTCTTATATAAGGGAATATTTTTAATATTTTTCATTAAATAACTTTTATAAAGGTCTAGGATGGGTTAATTATAACATCTTAATTTCATAAAGTTACTATTGGAGTGTGGGAAACAAGACTACATTAGTGGACAAGGTTGTAGTGTGGCCCTATTAGACTTCATATAATCATGTCCCATAAGGACAAATATTATTGAAAAAGGTATGATAGTTTCTTGTAAGTAAAATAAATATATATAAATTATGTTAAGATTATTTGCAAGACAATTTTAAAAATATTGTAAACTATCATAGAGATTGTAAGTTAGAAGAATGATGAATAGGCCAAATGAGATAATGATGTAAACATTAAATATTTCCAATCACTTAATGATTAATTTTATGTGTCTATATTTTCTCTCACTCTATTCTAATGATAAAATGAAGTGAAATTACTATATTAAAGTATATGCAAACCTAATTATGTATACACACTTTATCTTTTGATGTGAAGCTTGATCATACAAAAAACCTTATGCAAAACCTACAATAATTCCATTAAAAGTAGTTATTATCCACATTTAGAAGTTAAAATTTTGAAACTTTAAATTAATTTTAAAAAGAGAGGAAATAAATTATACACTTGAAAGAGTATGCAATATAATTTCTACGTAACTTGAAAGTGGATAAGTGTTTTCCCCCTTATTGACGCATTAGAGATATGACTCTATGACAAATTAAAAGTGATCAAAACCCAATTTTAAAACCTTTTAATTATATTGAGTTGGAAAAATGATATGTTCCATCTCTCATTTGACTATGTAAAGTACTTTGTAAAATAATTAAAGGCATGGAACCATCAAATGTGACTAGCTACATATAAAAATTAAAACTAGAGAATTGAGTGTCACTAGACTCTAACGTGTCCCACTTGTAACATGAAAATTAATCACACCACTGCAAACAGATCTAAATTCTATTTGAAATTTTGAAACTTTTAAACTTGAAAATTTTGAAACTTTTAAACTTGAAAATTTTGAAATTTTCATGTAGCAACTTGAACATGAATGAGTATCATTCTCATGTATTGTAATTTTATTCATATTTGAGTTCCATTTGAATTTTGAAACTATTGAAACATGTAATTGTTTTGACACTTGCCACTTGTAACTATTTTTGAAATTTATAACCTGTAATTGATATTGATTCACATGTGTCCATGTATATGTGTCAATTGTATATGAATATGTATTGAATTAACTATAGAAATG
This sequence comes from Torreya grandis, assembly GCA_037957365.1. NCBI lineage: Eukaryota > Viridiplantae > Streptophyta > Pinopsida > Cupressales > Taxaceae > Torreya > Torreya grandis. The sequence goes on along the minus strand of JARHVA010002707.1, from coordinate 2,266,316 downwards.
AGTGCACATGAATGTCACAAGCCCCATAATCTCAAAATCTTAAATCATGTTGTAATTCTAAGAATTATAAAATTCCATAAATCCTAAAAATTTTATCATAGGGACTTGACTTCTTAATACAATCTCATTGTGATGCCCCCATTTTGAGATGATAGATGTAACCTGTAATTTACTTGTCTCAAAATATAATATTAAAAATGTGAAATATATAATCACATTTTATTACTTTGAAAAATAGAATTAGAAAGCATCATAGTATTGAATATAGCATTGGATTTTCATATGAAACATGAATTGGAGAGGTATAACATTAGAGCACATAATCAACATGTACATGATATATATCATGATATAATAGTAAAATTAAAAGGACCATTGCATGATATGAATCATGGAACCATAGTAAAAAGTAATGAAAAAGTAACTAATGTCACATAATGTCATGCAATTTACATAATATGTCACACATAAGGCCCAAAAGCCACATCTAATAGACATGTGAATGTCACATTAACACACAAAGCCAAGGACCACATATATATGGAATAATGATGGCATAAAAATAAATATTTTCATATAAAAGGCCAAGGGACACACACAACAAGCAAGAAATTTATAACTTATCATGTGGTAAAATAAGAAAGAATCATAAAACAAATGAGACTAGTTTACATTATCCATACATATCAATGTTAGCGTTATAAAATATCATATTCATGTAACATATGTATTGTATGAATGAGCATCAAAATATTTGTATGATATGTATCTCAGCATGATATAAAACTTGTGGACATATACAACATGTTGAATTATTCATAGAGAATGAAGAGATGCCCCCAACTTAGAAATGATGTTAGGTAATAAATAAATCCCAACATTAAATAATCATGTGAAATAATGCCCTGTATCACACTCAAATATCTAGTGAAAAGTAATGTGCATTGAAAAATAAAAATATGTTATCTATCTAACATAAATTAAATAACATATGGAAAAAATATCAACATTTAAAAATATTTTTTATGTCTTGATTTTAAATTTTTTGAATTTTTGTCATATATGATTTATTTTTTTTTAATTTTAACATATTTGCATTTTTTTAAAATATATATTTGAAGAGGTGCTAAGAATCAAACTTTATAAAATAGAATAAGATGGGAGGAATTCAAAAAATCCTCAACAAGGTGCTAAAGCATAAAATCATAAGGAAATAAAACCAAGTGCCCCAATATATGTGTAAATGAGTCATGATTAATATAGATAAGAATGAACATGATCCTCAATGGGAAAGAGATAAATGTGATCATGTAAGTCTAAATAAATATATACCATGATAGGTATACAATAGTAAGAAAGATTGATTATTGAAAGCATTTGTAAGATAGTTGTTTTGAATTATTTGAATTGGGTTGAAAAAATAGGGCAAGTGCCCAAAGTGAAAATAAATCTAAGGGATATAATAATTTTTAGATAAGGGAATGAATAATTAGAAATGAATTAACAAAAATGAGCTATGTAAAAATAGAAGTATATAGGTAACTAATCAAAAGACTCAACCCAATTAGTAGATTGGAAGGAAGTAGAAGGTTGTGTCCAACTAATAACCTCATCAATAGGATGCATGCATGTATATTCAATTGCATTGTTTGAAGAAATGAATTCTTGTGAAGAATAAGTCTCAACTATATATGCCTCTAAATATGAATAAGTATCATGTCTTATAATATATCCATCTGAATCACTATTCATATACCCCTGTGAACTTGCATCTACATGTATATTAGGAAAAAATGTAACATGTACCTACGGTAAATATTTATGAATAACATGTTACGCCTTAGGATATGAAGACATTTTAAGTGTCATTATTTACTTAAGATATTATACCATGCTCTTTGGAACTAACTGAATATGTTCATTTGTAATTGTATCATGATCATAATTAGATGGAGAAATTTATTATATATATATATATATGGAAAAACTAATTTTGTAATATACTTTAGAATATGTAGATCATTCACTTGAATGGTAATATATACTATTTCATTACTATGTTTCTCAATGATTATGCTAGGCAAATGATCTATAGAATAAGTAAACATCATTGATTTGAAAAGATATTCATATTGGATTTTTATAATTTTGACCACTTGATTATCATGAATATATTTGAAACATTTAGGCACTGTAGAAGGTACTACTCTAATATTTTGTATTTAGAGGCATTATAATAACATATCAAATACCTTTGTGCTTAGTATAACTAAGAATGGAGTGGGTATTATCATAGGCCCCACTTGTAAAGGTATCACTATTAAGAGTATTTTGTGTATGACCAAATGCTTTGACAACTGTAGAAGCATATTTTAAAGCTTGCTCTATATAACCAGGATATTATAAGAGTGTTATGGTTCATACATTTTCATTAGATTCATTGTTTATCATAACTATATCTATGGATTATTTATCAAAATATTTTTGAATGGAGAGTGCATGTCTAACTAAAACATCATCAATAATTTCACTATAATCAAATTTAATCATAGTATATGATGCTTGTTTAATTCTAACTATATCAATGATGCTAAAAAGTGGATGCCCATATGTAAAAGGAAGAGGATGAGAATTACATGTATAATGTACTTCATAATTATCTTTATTATTCATTCCACTATTTAGATAAAGAGATATTTGTACATTTTGAGCTTTTCTTATCATTTTTTGTAGCTTAACCTCTTCAATAGGTACACCAATATCAATAGTGTTATCATTAATAATATATTAAATCTTATGATTAAGATTTAAACATATATTTTTAGAATGACCAATACATCTATGGTAGTCACAATATGCATTTATATCAAAAAAATTGATTGTGGTCTAGACATGTCCATTTCCATTTGTAGAGAAAGAGTGATGAAGTTGCATAAAAAATATCTTTTGAAACAATACATGAAGAGGTGATGGTAACCTTGAAAATTGTCTCCTTGGTGGAGATTATAATTAAATCTTTTGTGTTGATTTTGAGATAACATTAAGTATAATCTTAACTCCATTATTATTGTCATTTGGTTTGTTATTACAATTTAGCTTGCTTTGAAATTTGAAATTTGAAATAGAAGAAGCATTTGATGTATACTTAAGTTTTTTCAAAGTAAGCAACTTGACCTCATGCTCTTTCATTACATGCCATAGTTCATTGAAAGATTTAAATTTATCAAACATAATTGACTCTTTAAGTGGAGATAGAAAATTTTGAGTGAAAATATCTTGGAGATAATTATCAACTATTTGATTTGTTATTTTTATTAGCATAGTCTAGTATCTTAGCACATATTCACTGATAGAAAAGTGTGTTAAGAAATAATTCTTCAAAATTTTGAAAGTCCTTACTAATTTAAGAGGAAGATCATAGAACCATCTAAGAGCATATTATTTAAGACTTCTTCAAAATAAATTTGTCAATATTTTTCATTATTTGCATAGTCTAAATAAGATGCATGAAATACACACAAAAGTTATTTAGGATCACTTATGCCTTCATATAAAGAAAATTTATGAGACACAAATCCAACTAGTAATATATAATATGAAAATATGGGTGTCAAAGGGCTATGTAACAAAAATCATGATTTTATAGAGGGACTAGCATGAGAGATAGTTTTCTCAATGTGAGATACCTTAGCTTGTAAGGCAAAAAGTGCATTCTCAAGAGTATCATTTGTAGAGGTAATAAGAGGAGTGTAAGTAGAATGAGTAGGCATGGGCATGGATACATTTTTGAAACCAAGTGATGTTCCCAAACCAAGAGATGATGTTATAGATTTAGTTAAAGGTATATAAATAAGAATAGATGCAATAATATAAGTAACAACATCTAAAATAAGGGATTTGACAACCCAAAAAAAAACACGTGTGGTATAGATGTGGATAATTTAGCTTAATGTTCAATGTTTGATGTTAAAATTAGACTAATGATTTTATTCTCCTCATGGGGGTTATCTTGAAGATCTTGATTAAATTCAAATAATTCTTGCACTTGATTTTTATCTACTACATTGAGCTCATGTAGATCAATATGGGTTTCATGTTCATTATGTACATCATAGTCCTATTCATTAATTTAATTATCAATTTTAATGTGAACTTAATCTATATAAAACCAAGGAATTTGAATAGTAGCATTATTAGTTTAAAAAAAATATTATGACTTGTCATTGTAAAAGAAACTAGAAGAATCTGCATATATGAAATATGAGTACCACTTAATCTATCATTACATCTTAAAAGCATACAATACAATATACATCAAGCAATGTTAATGAATATGAATGTAATACAAGCAAAAAAAAAGGTATAAGGATGATCTAAGAAAGAGTTTGATTGATTGTATGAGTTCTTAAATATAATTTATCATTCATTGATTAGTGTTGGGCCACTTTTTTAGAGCATTAACTACATAGGTAAAATTGTGTTTATAACCCATTAACTTAATTTTATAGAGTATGGTGAGAGTAACTTCCCTAGGCAGTACACTCTTCTCAGGTGCACCATAAATCAAATGGCTAAAAGAGGCTTCTTATGATATAAACAATGGATTATAGGTGCTTTTTATATACCATGAGATACGTGAAAACTAAATGTTGTGTTTATTTTTATACAATGATTATGAGTATTGGGGTAAACCCCTCACACCATAATGTATTTAAAAATAATCACCATGTAGTCCTTTACAATAGTTGCTAAGTAGTTTTAAAACTGTAGGAATGTCATTTCTAAAAATAAACACAAGCAAATAGAAAATAAATATTTAAAAAAAATGTGTATAGATGTCAACAAATTTCAACCTGAGATTGAAAGAAGAGCTTTAGTGTCGGATATTTCTAAGGTGATAAGACAATTTCTTCAATTTTATATTCAATCCAAGGTTAAATAAAATTAAATCATAGTGCATCAAATCTATATCCAAAGTTGAAAGTTATTTTTTTAGTGTTATAAATTTATAGACATTTTAATAAAATATTAGGATAAAATTAAGCAAACAACACATAGAGTTATAAAAATAGTGGTAAGAAATATATAGATTTAGAAGTGAAATACAAAATTTTAAAAATTATAAATTAGCTAGAAAAAGTAAATAAGCCTACAAATATATAAACCTCTCTAAAATAGATATTATGTCAACTATGTAGGTTAATTGTGATTGGAAGCTAGTTGAAAAGACCTAAAAATTATGTCGCATTCAAAACAAAGATTCAAATTACACTAAAACAAGTTCATAAAATGAGAATGAGGCTTCAATATAGCATTATTTATTGACTATGACTATGTCCTTGTTGGTTGTATTCCTAATTTTTTAATTTAGGTATGTGTGACTACCTATGAGGGTTTACTAATTAATATTGTATCTTGACTGATCATGTAGAAGACCTAAAAACATAAAATCCTAGCTCCTATATAATAAATATTATAGAGATCAAATACCAAAAGGGAGGAACAGGGTCATGAGAATAGCCAAGCTATCCTTAGAAAATTTGGTGTAATTTAAGTGTTTCCTACATAAATCAAATGGGCCTTAGACCAATGCAGTTCTCCCTCTTAGAGTGGGTGTATGATCTATGATTATACAACTATATGAACATAGCTAAGATATTGATTTAAATATTTGATAATTGATACCTTTGACCTGTAATAAAATATATTCAGATTTGGCCCTTGACTATTAGAATGCAACATAATTGAATTTAAGATAATAATGATCTTTTTTTTAGTGTGAAGTAGAATTTATAAGTGATTGCTAGATGTGTTTGGAGAATCCTTCATGTGCTTATAGAATGAAATATTTTGAATATTTCTACTTACCGATCTTGTTAAAAGTGCAGGAGGGGTTAAGTGCAAAATCTCATATTTTAAAATTTATTATTAGAGCATGGGGAACAAGGTTGTAGTATGGCCCTGTCTAACCTACCATAGTCTTATCCTATAAGGATAGAGGCTACTATAAAATGTCTAAAAAGTGCATGTAAATAAAATATGGATGTCTAAATGATGTTTTAAGTATTTGTAAGAAAGTTTTTAGAGTAGTGTATGCTCTTGTAGTTATTATAAGTTAGTGAAATGATGAATAAGCTAAGCGAGATAAAGATATAAATATTAAACACTTTCAAGAATTTAATGATTAATTTTATGTGTTTACAATGTGATGGCACTCTCTTTTCTCTCTTTCATTTTGCGTCTTGATATACATACTTGTATCCAAATCTCTCCCATCTTATATATATATATATATATATATATATATATATTACCCTTCATATGTTTTAGACATGTTAGTATTATGACAAGGCTCAGTGTTCAAAGATTCTCCTTTGAACATGGCACATTTCAATAGAAGTTACATCTTTGAGTGGTTACAAGATGATTTCTTGGTCATTACCTTATTTTTATAAAATTTATCTTAGTTAGGCTTAAGACCTTGAGCTTTTAATCTCTTTTTTGTGATTATTTTGGACCTAATCTAACCCTCCCTTTATGGTTATCCAATTTTGTTTCTACATTTCATGGTTTGTTTTATTTACCATCATCTTTGTTTCTCAGGGTTACCAGACCTAATTTATCCCTCCCTTTATGGATATCAAGTCCCTTTTATCTCCTTTATCTTTTCATTAGGTCTTCTAAACCTGATTTATCCCTCACTTACTGGCTTTATATATTTCTTTCTTTTTGCCACCCTATATGAGAGTTTTGCATACTTTAGTTGTAGACCCCTTTGTATACCCACATTAATTTTTTTTATTTTTAGCCTTATATCTTTTGGGTTTAAAAATACAGTTTTTGTGCCCACCATGATCAAAACTAAGTTATTTGCATGAAATCTTACTAGTGAAAAGATAAGTTGAGGTATGTATGTTTTATTTTCAGTTCACTTATTTCATTTATTAGTATTTATTTATAACCTTGATTTCATATTCATGGAGTTATGTTTCTTAACCAAAGTACCATTTCATGTTACAATATTGTGACACATGATGAGCTTTGGGTGGGTATATGAGTACACATATTTTTCAATGACTAACAATTTATTTTATAAGACTCATTGAAACATATTTCTCTATGAGTATACGTCCTAAGAATTTTAATGGAATTGGTATTGCGATATTTTATGAGAAATTAAATTTATAATATCACCTCTTACACCTATTCATGTTCATTATCTTGTTATGTAGTCATTTTAACATTTCCTTTGGTGCTCTTTTTCTTGCTTTTTTACTCTTCTACCTACTTTCAGGTCTTTTCTCAACTAACTTGATATTGATCGAGTTAGTTATGTTTTGGCCCTTGTTTTTAAAATTATATTATCCTTGGTCGACACATTTCATTTATGTGAGTGTGTCCCTTTCCAACTATATCAATCCCATTTGATATAGTTGTTTTCATTTCTGTACTATATCTGCATGACCAACATTGTATTATTTTCTATCCAAATAGTTATACCTTTTGATCTAGATCAAGTCCATTGGCATATTTTTAGGTCATTTTTAATATTTGAATCTTTATATATAGGGATTATAGATCACATTCTTATAAAAAAACACACTATTTTATTTTGCTTGCACACAAAAACTTAGTTTTAGTAGTAGAAGAAGAAGTAGAGTATATGAGCTTATTTTTGTGGAGATCTATGTGTGTAAAAGGTCTTTGTAGTTCTTGAGAAGGGAGTATAAAAAAGAAAACACCTAGTCTTCCTCAACAAATGATACTTAGGTCTTCATCTTTAGTTTTTAGTTTTCCATTTATAACATCTCTTATAAACTATCACTTGAGTTAATGGGGAGATTGATGTGTCGACAAGTCAACCCAAGGTAAATATTCCTATCTCTAAATTATTTCTTTTATTTAGTTTATATACATATACTATAGTAGTATATTTTTTAATCTTTATTAATAACTTAGTTTTATGTTATATTTGCATTCTAGCATATTCCAAGTTAGATACCTCTTAGTTATAACCCTAAATTTAAATAACTATTGCTTACCACTTAATGACATTTCTCTATCTTTCATTTACCTATTTTATATTGAAATTAGATTTTCCAATGATCAAATTAAAATATGTTAAAAATAAGTAATGGAACAATGTTACCTTGGCAAAGTGAGTAAACCATAAATCTGAGACAAAATACTTGATAAGTAGGAAAACCATCAAATGAAAAAAAAAACCTCACAATATTATTAGAAGCCTTGTAAAAATGAATCACTCTAAGTACATAGCAAGAAGAAGATAAGAGTGAGAGAAAGAGAGAGAAAGAAAATGGTTTTAGGTAAAATGAATATCACAAGGATACAAGAGCAATAGAAAGATTATACAACATGAAGAATGAGGAATATAAGATCTCAATAAATAGAGTTACAGGGAATATGAAGTTACATAAGCAAGCTTCAGCATATGTGCCATATGTCATAATCCCCTTACAAGTGAGTAGGATATGTGTGCCATGTGGAGGGAAAAGAGTTAAATTAAAGTAAATCATAAATCCAACAAGTGGATAAGAGATGTGAGAGCCACCTCATAAATCTGAGTTAAATACATTTATAAATATAATAAATATTCACACATAAATTACACTTAAGATAAACTTAAAAATGTATTAAATGATCCAAATAAGATTAATTCTCTAATACTCCCCCTCAAACTTAATGTGAAGTCACAAAAGTGAAGAGAACTTTTTACAAATAAAGAAGGGAGTTGAAATTACATAATACCCCCCCTTAATAGAAACCTCTTTCAAGAAGAATTACAATAATTTGAGAGATTAAAAAATATGAGAATGTGTCGCTAGATGTTATAAGAATAAAAGTGTGATCACTAAGAATTTTTAAGAATCCTCTTCAGATAATGTGGTCAATCTACAATGAAACAAAAACTAATAAGAAAGAGTAATGAGCTACAAGACCTGCAAAACAAACAAGCTAACACCAATATTTCAAGTTAAATAAATGATATACCAAAAATATAATTTACATATATAATGTAACAAAAGTAGATGTACAACTAGACAAATTTGAGTTAAATATAACTTCTATCATAAAGTATAAAAATATGCATGAAAAGGAAGTTAGTCAAAATAATTCAAAGAATATTTATTTTGTAACAAAAACTAAGGAATGTATAATAAAAATTTGAGTTTAATCGAAACGAAGACAAAGAAGATGTGTTACTTGCAAAAAAATTTGTGTGAAGCATTAAAAGAATGATCGTAAGAAGACATATCAAAATCTCTAAAAAATACATCATTTTTAAGAATCCAAATAATTTTAACTTTAGAGGTAGGAGATTTAGTCATTTTTGAACAATGCAAAGTGTCATATGTGAATTTAGCACAAAATTTGTATGAGTGTAAGTTTTAACAAGATATATGATACCTATATTTTCCACAATGCACACAAGGTTTAGAATTTTTAAATAAAATATGAGTATTACAAAAAATATAATCAAAATAAGTTGCATTATAAGTTTTATGGTGAGGAGGATGATACGATTCCAAATTTTCATTAGAAACATTATATTCAAGACATTTACAATTTGAATTAGAAGTAGGTAAAAGAGATTCAAGAATCTTAGTTTTGCACTTACAAAGACCACCACCAACATACCTCATGGATTACATAATTTTTAGTCTAGGGTTAAAAACATTATGTTACAGAATAATACGTTCTTTAAAAAGCAAAAAAAAAGCATTAGACGTTTGTGTATTTTCAAAAAATGTTAATTTAATGGTTAGAAAGTCAATTAAAAATTACAATTCACTTATTTTTTTATTATACCAAATTTATAAAAGAAGAATAATTTGATTTACATTTAAATTGACATTCAAAAGCAATAATTTCATTATCTTTTTCAAATAATTAATATTTAAAATTATAAATCACATTTTTATGTTTGCCCAACCACATCTTACAAGAAGCAATTGAAATATTGAAAAGATAATATAACAATATTAAGCAACTGAAATATTGAAAAAATGATAAAAAATATATATATATATATATATATATATATATATATATATATATATATATATATATATATATCAAAATTCTTGTAAATTATCTCACTATACATAAATGGGTTTAAAAAATTTAAATTAAATTTTCTTTAATGATATCATTAAAAACATTAAATCCTATACAACAAGGTAAATGCTTAAAAAACCAAAAATATACATTTCACATAATGAGAAAAAAAAAAAAAAACTTTTAATAGATAAGTTATTTCATTTTTGTGAGATAAGTTTGTTTGATAAAGTTAATACATGGATTTATTTGTTTGTTTGTTGTTATTGTTTATATTTTGTTTTGTTTTTTGTTTGTTTGTTTTGTTTTGTTTTATATTTTATTTTTAAAAAACGTTAAAATAATAAATTGTCTAATCATATTTTAGAAAAGAATTTTATATAAACATTTTAACTTGAAACTTCTTTCTTTATTTTTGATTTAAAGATGTCTCTTGGGATTTGTGTGATTGATTACTTTTGAAAAAAATAAAGTTTGAAATGTTTTAATATGAAGGACAAACCTTTTATATGAATAAATACAAATGCCACATGTAAAAGTTAAAAAAGGCGGAGAGAATATAAAGAGGTGTAGAAGTTGAAAAACGTGACAGGGAATGTTTTAAACTTTGAAACAATAGAGAAATAGCATAATACCAAGATATCATATCAAATATTGGAAGGGCTAAGGCAAGAGGTTGAATCTTGATGAAAAAAAATACAAAACGATTAACAATAGAAAATAATAAAGCTACAAATTACACGTTAAAGACTGCAAAGTCAAAACCAAGATAAGCAACGGCGAGATGATAGTTGTAGGAAACTATTTTAAGGAAACTCCCTTTTAAAAAAAGAGAAAAGAAGAAAGGGTGAAGTGCCTCATGAAGCACGCTTAAGAGAATATGAAAGAAAATAAAAAACAATCAAAGGTAGGCGCTATGCCTTGCCAAACATGCAAAAGGCAAGTGGAATAGCATGGAGAGCAAAGGAGAATGACACAAAAAGGAGAAGCCAAGAAAGGCAACAAAGAAGAGAACAAGAGTGCTACAAAAAATGACCTGTAAGATAAGTGTCAAATAAGAGTAATGTAGACTAAAGGAATAGAAGGTGCCAAAGAATAGAAAGAAAATCAAAAAACTAGAACCAACCAAATAAACTTTGTTGAAGCAAACTACTCTAAAAATTAGAATAAATACTAGTAAAAAGGTAGATTTGAGAGGAATAAAAAACTAAAATGAAAGCAAACCAAAAAAAGCTTGGTAACCTCCTTGATTAATCTACCAAAAAAACATGTTAAAAAACAAAAATGTCAAAACCAATGGATTAAGAGAAAAAAAATGATTTGCTTCTTTTCCATCCATGAACCTACACAAATTCTCAAAGTTCAATATTAAAAAACCATGAATTTTGATACTATGAAAGAATATTTGTCAAAGGTTGAATTGAAATATGTTGAAAACAAGTAATGGAACAATGTCAACTTGTCAAAGTGAGCAAATCACAAATCCAAGACGAGATTTGACAAATGGGGAAACCATCAAACGGGGAGAAACCCCATAATATTATTAGAAGTCTTGCAACAATGAATCACTCAAAGTACACAACAAAAAGACACTGAGAGAGAGAGAGAGAGAGAGAGAGAGAGAGAGAGAGAGAGAATAACTTTATGTCAAAAAAGTATCACAATGATGTAAGAGTAAGAACAAGATTGTACAACATGAAAATGACGAAGATAAGAACTCACTAAATAAAGCTAGATGGAATAAGGAGTTATATATGCAAGTTTCAGAGTGTGTACCATGTGTCATAATCATATTATAATAAGGATATGTGTGTCAATTGAGGAGAAAAGAGTTATATGCAAGTAACTTTTGAATCTAACAAGTGAACAAAAGAGTTATATGCAAGTAACTTTTGAATCTAACAAGTGAACAAAAGATGTGAGAACCACCTCATAAATCCATGTTAATGTATTTATAAATATAATTAATACACACATAAACTAAACTTGAGATAAACTTAAAACTATACTATAAGACCCAAATGAAATTAATTCTCCAACATATATCTTGGATATAAGTTGCCTTTATTGGTTAGTTCCTTACATATGTTTGATAATTATATATTTGATCCCCTTTTTACAAACAATGTTTGCTTTTAATATCTGCCCCATAACCAATTGTACATATATTACATCTAGTATGGTCTTGTTTCTTTGTATTGAAAAACATTTATATTGCTGATCATATCTACCCATTCAACAAACATTTTTATTTTTTTAAACCATTTAACCACTAGTAGATGGTAAACTTCCAGCTGGAAGGTTAGAACATAAATTGCTACTATAAAAAATAGTTTCGCTGTCACATTGTTTGAACCAATTTTAACATTCATTGCACTGATTTATTTTATATTATATGCTCATTACTTTGTTGTGTTAGAGAAAGAGAGAGAGTCAATTATAATTGAGCTTAATTACTTTGTTAAATCTTATTAGCATTTGTAAGTGGTCAATGGGATCTCTTCAACAAAAATTTCTTTTTGCTTTGCTATTTTCCTTCTAAACCTATTCCCTTTGTTGCTTTGCTATTTTCCTTCTAAACCTATGCCCTCTTCCCGCTTTGTCTTCATTATTTATGTTCTTTGTGTATAAAGATAAGCATCAAACAAAATTATATTTGATCTCATGGCCCAACTTATTATAGTTGGATAAGTTTAGTAGCAGTTGGATAAGCTGCTCCATCTAGGCCATGATATAGGTACTCAATCTCACCACCCAGCCAATCATATTCTTAGTAACAATTGGATAAGCTCTTCCATCAAAGCCATGATATAGGTACTCAATCTCACTACCCAGCCAATCATATTCTTAGTAACAATTGGATAAGCTCTTCCATCTAAGCCATGATATAAGAACTTGATATAAAAAGTAAAAGGTAAACCTAGTGTTTTTGAATCACAACAAAGCTAGAGAAATCCATGGATTTTGATCTTGAGACCAAGCTTCACAGTAAACTGAACCTTTGCCAATAAACCGCCCAAACAAAGTACAATCCACCAACCCTCAAAGGCATACAAGCCTCTTCTAAACAGCATTATCATTGTTCTTTCACCAACAATTTCCACCAAAACAAAGCCCATACTTTACGCCAACGCCACTTAGGTAGAGAAAACCCTCTTGCTAGGTATGCAAAGGTGAAGTGAGGTGATGGAATTTGGGCTTTCCTATATACAGGCAAGAATGGCTAGTTAAGCAGTGGGCCCCCACTCTTACCTATGATGGGTTATTGGGACATTAGGAGTGGTGAAGCCCCTCTATATGGATCGAAGTCTAATGACATTAAGAAGCGGGTGCATCGCCGCTCAAAATCATCTGTAATGGTGCTGATGAATTTGGTTGCAGTATAGCAATCACCATACATTCTTAGCTGGTGAACGGGGTGTTGTGCTGATCCTCCCACCAAATGCAATAGCAAGCTTCTCTTCCTCTTCGTCACTATGAAAAGAAGAGTGTAGTTATTAAAATTAAATCCCAACATAAGAATGTATATCAATAATTTTGTAATTAACTTTGCTCCTTAAGTTTCTCGTTGGAACAAATGAATGTCATAAGTTCAGACAGTTTCTATTGCAGAGATATTCTGAGCCTTCTGCCTCAAATGCATGAGCCATCTTCTTAATCTCAATCCAGCTACAACCTGCTTCCTTTTTCACTCCTCTTTCCTTCATTGTTTTTCTAACTTTTTCTGCATCATCCCATCTGCCAGCTGAGGCATATATTTGTGACAGAAGGACGTAGGGTGTAGCACTTTGCGGTTCTAATTTTAAAAGGGTTTCTGCAGCACGCTCTCCTATCTCTATATTGCCATAACTTTTGCAAGCTCCTAGTAATGCCCCCCACACGATAGTATTTGGTTCAAAAGGCATCTTGTCAACCATTTCAGCAGCCTCATTCAAGTGCCCTGCACGGGCAAGGAGATCAATGAAGCAGGCATAGTGGTCCAATCTGGGCATAATGCGGTAATATTGACTCATGCATCTGAAATAGTAACGGCCTTCATCCACTAGGCCTGCATACTTACATGCCGAAAGAACACTAACAAAGGTGCTGCCATTTGGCTTTGCATCCTCCAACACCATTCTCTCAAAGAGTTGGAGGGCATCTCTGCCATGGCCATTCAAGGCAAATCCTCCAATCATTGCATTCCAAGAAATGACATTTCTTTCAGGCATTTCCTGAAAAACGAGGCTTGCTTCTTCAATGCTTGCGCATTTAACATACATGTCAATAAGGGAACTCCCCACAGAAACCTCTGAATCAAAGCCACTTCTCAAGACGAGGCTATGAACCTGCTTTCCGCCGTCCAAAGCCGCTAAGGTAGCCCAACAATTGAGAACACCAGTGAAAGTGACATCATCTGGTTTGGCACCAATCTTTTGCATTTGCACAAACAGTTTTAACCCCTCTTCAACATACCCATTATGGGCATACCCTGTAACCATGGCATTCCACAACACCACATTCCGTTCACTAATAATGTCAAACAGTTGGCGTGCATCATGCAGGCTACCACATTTGGCGTACAAATTCACAATGCCACTTAACACAAACAAGTTAGAATCATACCCAGTCTTAACCATGTGTGCATGGATTTGATTCCCCTGTTTGAAACCTGCTTCGCAAGCACAGGCACTGAGAATGGTGGCATAGGTGAGTTGATTAGGCTTCTTCCCTGTCAACTGCATTTGCCGGAATAGCTTCAGGGCTTCCAAACCATGCCCATCTTGGCTATATCCTGCAATCATGGCAGTCCATGTCACAATATCTCGTTCAGACATTTCGTCAAACACAAGCCGTGCATCATAAGAGCAGCCACATTTGGCATACATATCCACAAGGGCACTCCCAACAAAGCCATTCAATCCAAGCCCTTTCATAACAATGTGAGCATGAAGCTGTTTTCCCACTTCCACAGACGCAAGTCTAGTACAAACACTAACAACACTAGCAAAGGTAAAACGGCTGGCCTTTATCCCTGCTTTCTGCATCTGCCAATATTGTTCAAGAGCTTCAGAACAGTGCTTATTTTGTGCATATCCAGCAATTACTGCATTCCATGAGATAGCGTTTCGTTCAGGCATATTTTCAAACACTTGGCGAGCATCCTCCATGTATCCACTTTTTGCATATACTGTAATGATGGTAGTCCAGGAAAATAAATCTCTGGTGTGCATGTTTTCAAACAGTCGGGAGGCATCTGACACACTCGAACATTTGCCATACATATAAACCAGACGATTACAAAGGAAAACGTAAGAATCAAATCCTGATTTAACGATATGTCCATGAATAGCCTTTCCTTGACCCAAAGCTTTGGTATCAATGCACACCTGCAAAAGACGAGCGTACGTGGCAATGTTGAATGAGAGGACCTGCATTCTTCAATGCCGATCAACTTCCATCATCAAACCATCCAATACCACCATCTTCTCACCGATAATATCCCATTCGGGCTAGCTAGGACGAAACTTTACCTTACCCCGAAAATCAAAATCATGAATACCCCATTTACTGCAATCCTTTGTAAAAGAGAGAAAATATTGGTATTCATAAGCAAATTTCTCATATGCGTTTGCTCAATGTATAAGGGAGTTTGGAAATAGCATTATCTGTTTTCAGTTTTTCCTTGCGATCCCACCTAAGAGGAGTAGTTACAATGTAGCTTAATAAGAATAAAATGAATCGTTTCCACTAAAATAGGAGCTCCACATTGTACCATTGGAACGCTTTGGGGTATCATATATTATACCAAAAAATAATAATAATAATACATAAAGATTACATAGTAAAGTAGTTGGTTGGAATGTATAACTCATGTTTTATGTTGGAAGATTAATCTTGACTCAAAACATAAATCAAAAATATGAAATACAAAAATAAGGTCAGGGAAAGCACAACACACACAATCAAATTACATCACTGAACAAAATTTAAGCACAAGTTGCAACATTCAAGGGGGGAGGTAGAGGATTATCCTTGGATCGCAGTTGCCCAAGTAAAAAGCTTTGCGAAAGGAGGATCTGAGGTGACTCAACCATCCATTGGTCCATGGTCATATCAATAGCCTAGCCATCAACAGGTTGCATCTAAGTAATAGTTCCAATAGGAAAGCCCCTTTGAGAAGTTGTGTCATTTTTACCACCCTTCCCTTGCTCCCTTTCCCCCTCGCCGGCCTCTCCCCCACCCCCGAGTGAAAGCAAGGGGAAAAGTAGCCATGACTACGTACCCAGATTTTGTGCTTCCAAGGAGGTGGTGGTGGTGGCCCCTGGAGTAGTCCATCTGGTGGCACATGACTCACAATGTAGGGGCACTCCTCTAGTGGTCCAACAACTCCTAGAGATCGCAGACCTCCATCACAACCTTATCCATTTGGGCTTAAATCTACGTTCAAGCCAAAGATATAATACAAACCTTGTCATTAATGGAGAAAAGAAAAGAACATTCATCATTATTGAACATAACATTATTTATGGCTTTCCATAATTAGAAAAGAATAATAACTCTGAAAAAAAATCCATAAAAAAGTAATAGACGTCAGCCAATCAATTGAGTCCCCAAAAAGAGTAAGATGCCAAAAGAAGGACTCAAGGTGATAAGGTTGGAATAAACTATAGATCCATTTCCATGCAGACTAGGCTCAAGGAAGGAACTAAAGAAGGTATTTGAATTATTCAAGACACATTCATGAAGGACACTTGGGTGGGGAAATTTCCATATGAGAGAGCCACTCCCTCAAGCGGGAGGCCTTGGTAGACTAATCACCACATGAAGTGGGATAGCTTAAGTACCATACCATATTTGTAAATTATGTCAAGTCTAGCAAGCCAAGTTTTGGGGGAGGATTTAAGACCCCAATGCCTACTGAGCTTACATAAAGCAAGGGAAAAGGGACTCATGCATTGATAAAGAAGGCCTAGTGAATAATTTTTAAAGTAACTGTCACAATTCCACTTCCAGTCCTTCCACTAATATTGGGTGACTGCAAACCCAACTTATGAAGAATAATGTCTGGTAGAAATTATTAAATGCAAAGAACACAAGGTAATTCTGCATTATTTAATTGATATTTTGATTTCAAATTTGGCCATAGGATCCAATCCCTAATAGGAACCAAATCATAAATGGTATGGATACCTTTCTGAAAGAGCCTGAGGACTTTGATTCCAAGAAATTTAGCCAACAAAACATTAATACATGTCATAATAGGAGCCCACAATATACTATGATCATTAAAATATAATCCTATACAAAAACAATCACCAATCCATTTCTTGTGAGGCTTGACAAATTCAAAATCTTTCCATATAATTTTGCTACGATCATTAAAAGATAATCCTATACAAAAATAATCACCAATCCATTTCTTGTGAGGCTCGACAACTTCAAAATCTTTCCATATAGTTTTGGCAATAAAAGAGCTTTCAATTTTGATAGGAGTTGTAGTGATTAGAAGGGAGTGGAAGCCTATATTCTTCCAACTGGGTTTACCATAAGGTGACCTAGAGGAGATATAATGCTTTAGCATGATTTTTTAAGCCTCATTACCTTCAACAACTCAAACCATGGTAAATTGTAGCAGTGAATATTTGTTAATTCATGTATATTCCAATTTTTTGATTTTATTTTTGATGATTTTTTAGGGTCGATAGATGGGTCTGAATCGTCAAAATTTTAGGAATATAAATTATTTTGGGGCTCGAATCACCAACCCTTTACAATAATATCTTAGATTACACTTCAACTCACCACAAATATAGTACAACCACCCCCAATATCAAACAAGTCAAACTCAATACACAGAACTAAAATTGAAAGGCCATAGCACCGAACGGTAGCAACTGAACAGAGGAACTAGATGACGATATCGAATAACAACAGTGCCGATCGGAGGAACCGAATGATAGTGTCAAACAATAATATCTTATGACAGTGTTAAGCGATAATGTTGAATAGAAGTGCTAAATGATAGTGTTGAATGACAAAGCCGAAAAGCAAAATGGTGCTACCATCAAACGACATAACCAATCTGTATCATCTACTATTCGATCAGATGATATAACCAAATGGTAGAACTAATATGTTGCATCCTTGACCATCATGGCATCTAGTTGGAATGGTAAAAAAATAGGCTAATTATTAGTAAAATCAAGCATATTATCTTATTTTAAAGAGACAACCAAAATACCCACACAATCACAATGCACTCAAAATATAGGTATTTATTATTTTTTTAGTTTATCATAAATTTTAATTTAACCGTTCAATAATATTAAAATAATTTTACATGCAAAAATCCCCACTGATATCTCACCAGAAAGAATCAACCACAATAACATGTGACCCCTTGAAGATTTTTTGATGATGACACGCCACCACTCGAAGATGCTCCTCTAGTTTTTGATGATAATGATAATGACACTCAAGTGGCAGAAGAGATTGTTGGTTTTTGCCAAACATAAAGTTCAATTGAAACCTCCACTCAGAAATCTTTACAAAGGAAGAGAAATAGATGGACAATTGGAAGATCCTTTAAGGTGGACTAGGCAACAAAATTTCCTTTCATAGAACTTGTAGAGCTTGAAAATGTTGATGATACTCCAACATAATGTAGATATATAATATGTAGCCGGAAAATAGGAAAATAAAATATAATGCAACTGAAATTGGACATGATTGAGAAACATTGTGGAAAAGTATGTGTCAGTGAAGCACCCAGATGGAATGATAACAAGAACACATAGGTGGAAAAATGCAGAAGAATGCATGCATGTAAGATATGCATGCAAGTATAAAAATGATAAGAAATGTCAAAAACATCTTGTTGAGAAAGGGGGAATAATCGAAGAATTTTTTTCAAAAGTTATGCAATCCCATTTAAAGGTGAAATATATATAGTTCTCTATTGTATACTACATTCTAAAAAAATGTAGGCCTATTTCTGATTTTTTCGATTATAAGATATTTTTTCAGTATAATGGATTTATAGATATTCCATAGTCACATTGGTCAGATAGTAGTGCCTTAGAAATGACAAAATGTCTAGCAATAGTTGAGAAGGAAGATTTGAAATAAAATTTTCAAAATTCACTATTCATCTCATTGTCTATTGATGAGGTCACAACAATTGACAACACATCCTGGGTTTGCATGCATGTTTATACTTTAGAGAAATATTCAAGGCAACCTCATCTATTAATAGTTTATAAAATGGTAGAAAATTGCAATGCAGAAAATCTTCACAAATTGGTTATATTTTATTTGAAAGATAAAGTTGGGATAAATGATTATGCAATATCTACAAATCTGGTATGTTTTGGAGTTGATGGTGCATCAGATATACAGGGGCATAGAAATGGTTTGTGTGTTCGGATACAAACAATAGTTTCCCCATATATGATTTCAATTCATTACATGGCTCATATGAATAATCTTGCATACAAATTAGTTAGCAAATTTGCTAATGTGGCAAAAATAGAGGAGCTCATTTGTGACCTACATGCTTATATGTCAAGCAATCCAAAAAGATTTTTAGAGTTCCAAAAATTTACAATAGGAACAACTAATGGTAAGAAACTATTGAAAGATGTTGATACAAGATGGATTTATGTGTATGAACCTGCATGTCAAATTTTTGAAGAATATCCATCACTAGTAAGTTTTATGTATAAATATCGTAGAAAAATTGACAAGGCAAAATATTTGTTGTACCATTTAACAGATTTAAAAACATTGTTGACATTATGTGGAATTTTGCCAATGTTTAAGGAAATAAATTATTTAATGAAACATGCTCAAGAGAGATCCATTTATATTATTGACTTCACATGACTGAGAAAATAAGTATGTCAATCTCTAGATATACTATACACTTCCAATGAAAAGTTTCAAGGCCCTATTTTTAATAGTTAACAATGTTTGACAAATTTAAGGAACCCTGAGAGATATTAAAATTTGAATATCAATTATCATATTTGTGTCCTTGTTAATGGAAAGGAGATACTAATGCACACTTTATACAAAAGAATTGATCTTGTGGAACTTGAATTTGAAGAACTATATGTAACATATATTCTGTATGACACTGTTCTATCTGAAACCTGGATGAAACTAAGTATAGATTCACAAAAATTATCTACAGAGATTAGAGATCATTTTAAAAGGGATGATTTATTAGAGGCCATGGTAGTGGTAAATCCCATTTTCTGTAATAATAATAACAATCAAAAGATGATTAATAATTTATTTCAAAAATACATGGGTTATCTTGTAAAGCATTTTGGTAAATCTATAGAGGTGAATGGAGTAGAAATAAAAGGTACTTTAAGAAATGATTTATTGGTATCTTAGTGAAATCATTTTAGAATTACAATGTTTGAACAATATCGCCTTCTAATCAAACCAATAGAAAATAAGGCAATTACACAGCTATGGTAAAAACTTTATCCTAGCAGTATAATGTAGGAAAATCTAAGTGAATATTTCTGATTATATGAGCTTTGTCAAACAATGATTCTGGGATCAATGGAAGATGAAAGAGTGTTTAGTACATTATTTTTAATTAACTCAAAACTTCTAAATAGATTGGATAACAATTTAGAAACCCATTTGAGATTATATGTTTCTAATTATGATGTGGACATGTTTCCTTATGAAAGAGCTCTAGAAACATGAAGTTCTCTAACTAAAATAAAATGCGTCAGCAATACAATGACAAATAGAGAGGATATACATAATGACATTGAATATGGCACTAACATGGCATATGCAAATGTCACTAGCGATGATCAGTTTTGTGTAGGATTATTTCAACTACTAGACTATTAGTTGTATATTTATTACAATTATCATATTTTGAATTCCATTTTCATATGATTTTTTATATTGTAAAATGTTCCAAATACTAAATTCATTACAATTGTGGATAGTATTGTCATTTGAAATATTTGATCCATTCATCATGAAATTTTCCTTTTTATTTAATTGTATTGTCATTTGAAATAACTATAATTTGAAATTGTAGCACCATATTAAGAGTTAACTTTTAGCTTAAAAATATGAATTTGAAGTCAAATACAATGGTGATAGAACAACATATTATATCATTATTTTATTTGAACTACATCAACTAAATAAACTCATATTTAATAATAGTCACTTTAAAACATCATAAAATTCAAATTGAAATTCATGCTCAAGCATAACACCAAATCCATCGAAATAAATAATTACAATCTACGTGGCTCATCCACTAATTAAAACTGAATAAATTGATCCATGCAAATCCAAACTTCAAATTGTCATTGAAAATATATTTTTTTAAACAACATTATATACAAATATTATAGAGTTTAAATAAAACATTGTTTACAAATATTATAGATTTTAAAACATTTTTTGACATTTTATTTATCAGCTACTTTCTCAACCACAACATCCTCTATACCACTACCATCCTTCAATATCCTTGCCCTTTCAAGATCCTCAGCCATATAATTAATACAACCAATATTTTCCCTTTATTTTTTTTAACATCTCCTATAGAAAGTAGACTTGGATTGGCTTCTGTCTTCTGTTTAAAGAAGGCATCAGGATCCCGTCCTTGCTTCTTAATGATTTTTTAGAGTGTGTTATTATGTTTATTTAGCAGAACAAGCTTCTCATTGAATTGAATAGAAAATACTAAACTTTTCTATGTATTTTTTAGATGCACATTGAGGACCTCAAATTCTTTTTTCAAATTCTCATATTTTGCCTACAATTTAAAATGAAATGTAATTATATTTGAACAAAAATAATTATGATATGAAATTTGATTAAAATGAAGATACATTACCAAAGATTTCTCTTTCTCGACATTTGTAATCACAAAAAGGTTGATGTCTTTTGTCCATTTATTAAAATATGCTTGGGCTTTTGCATTCAAATTCTCCAACCTATTAAGCATAATAGTAAACACATTGTCATTGTAACTATTAACAACAATAACTGACCTAGATTTAGCTTGGGAAAACAAAGCATAAATATTTGTGGGTTCATGTAGCACCAATGAAAATAAATTTTTTCATTGGGAGTCATTGTGATAACGGTCTTTTATTTATTTTATCAATGCCTTCACTCAAAACTCTCACGTACGTAAATTTTTTAATTCATCAATAACTCCCTCCTTAATATTTGAAGTAATACTATCTAATACCAAATTGTTTAAAGGAGAAGATGTAATAGCATCATAAGACAAGACAACATTCTCTAGTGGGGTGGGACTGGGGGGTGAAGAGGTACAAGTTTCCTCCTGAGCAATCACATGAACATCTTTTCCCTAGATAAAATCATGTGGATTGGAAGAAACTCTAAAAAATTCACCACTTTTAATCCTCATATTCTTCATCAAGATCAATATCTAACAAATAAGTTAATCCCTGTGCACTTGATATAACTCTGACAAAGAAACTAGGGAATTAAAAACATGATAATTACAGTATTGCTCTACTAGCTGCTGGTGCTTGTGGTAATGGAAAAGTCTTCCCCCTTGAGTGACCTAAGTTTGGGGGTAGAGGTGGTGGCATACTATTATTCAGAGATTGAGAATGCCCTGCAAAATGTAAATTATTTTAGAAAAATAGGAAATTTTAAAAACAAAACTATATGCTAAAATGAAATTAAAGGTTTAATACTTGTATTTGGAGGTAGTATCTCCTCCAATATACATATTGTATTATGATTGACAAGGGTGTTTTGATCTGGTACATTATGAAAACTTTTAGTCATAACAAACTATAATAAAAAAAAACTCAAAAAAATTCAATGTAAAATACCTTGCATAGAGGGTCCATAAGGCAAAATAAATGTTGGGGTTTGTTGCAATAGTGGTCTTTCCATGACAACCTCAACTTATACTAAGTCAACTGAAATAATAAAATAAATAACCAAAATAATGTACTTGAAATTTAAAATATCATTTGAAAATTTTAAATAGTAAACCTACATGTAGAGATGATGAGGAAGAAACTCTTGCACATTTCAAAATATGAAATGATTGTAAGGATGATTTTGTAGACTCAGAATCTATAGATCCTTCAACTCCACATTGTCCTTTGAGGAAATTATTTTCATGAGGCAAAAAATCTTAACTATAACAAAAAAAGTTCAAACATTTATTAATCCTTAACTTGGTAATAGTTTAATAAACAAACAAATATTAAACCTTAGTTCAACAAATAAACAAATAAACTAACCTCCTGTTCCTTTAGAGATAAAATGTTTGTGCTCATCTTTGGATGAAGCCCAATTAGAATCAGTTCTTTTTGTAGGTCATCTAAGGCCTCGTAGTATAATTCTAGAATAAAATTTGAATAAGAAATAGTGGAACTGGGATTGGTACAAGCAAAATTTAATTCAAGTCTTATCTTAGAGGAAATAAAAATGCACTCATCATATCTCAAATTAAAAAGAGTACGAACAATGTAAACTAATGACCAATAGGGAACATCTAATCATCTTCCCTATAATACTATTATCACCTAAAAAAATTCAACCATTAATTTTAAAATAAGGTCATCAATGTCTTCCACGTGGACCCTCTTTTGACTATTTGAAATGAAAGAGAAAAATGAGGAATTTAGATATCAAAATTTAAATTTTAAATATAAAAATAAATTTATAATTACATACTGGTTCAAATGATCTACAAGCCAAAATATGACTCAAAATACTTCTTGTCATCATCTATCAGCATTGTTTATGAACTCATAGGGTTTGCATTGTCAAATAGAAGACCTGTTAGATTGTGAATCTCTTCTGGTGAGGTACCAAAGCAAATCATTTTAGATTCCAAGTTCATAGTGAAGATCTTCTTGCTAGGGTCATAGGAATACATTAGTGATTTGAGTAACCCAATGACTATTTCATACTAGGGCATGTACAAAAGGACATCAAAGTTATATTTTGAAATCCAATCATTTTACATATCGCACTATTGTATGATCTTTAAATTGTCTAGGCATTGTAGGTTCTTGAAAATGTATTTTATTTCCATGGCTGTATAATAGCTATGGGTGGGGGCTAAGGGGGATGATAAATCTATTCTATAAAATGTTAAAAATGAGGGTAGAGGTGAGTATTTATAGGATAAGGGGGTGACTAGGCAACTAAATAGTAGATAGACTGCACTGGTCACCCAGAAGCATGGCCTAGCATCACCATTTGATACAATCATCTGATGCTTGACATCCAGTGCATATTGGATGCCCCATACCATTTAGCTCATCTATTTGATACATTCATATGGTATACTTATTAAACACAACCATCAGATGTAGCCATCCAACATAGGCATTCAATATAGCTATTTGGTGGTTCTATTTGGTGTCTATATTTTAGTGCAATTGAATGGTTGTATAAAAAAATAAGAAACTATTTA
Organism: Torreya grandis; assembly: GCA_037957365.1. Classification (NCBI taxonomy): domain Eukaryota; kingdom Viridiplantae; phylum Streptophyta; class Pinopsida; order Cupressales; family Taxaceae; genus Torreya; species Torreya grandis. The sequence continues at coordinate 2,241,781 of JARHVA010002707.1, read as the reverse complement.
TTTTTTCTCCTTTAGAATCATCATAAATTCACCATCACCCATAAAGTATTTGCCCCAGCTATGAATCAAATTTCCCTATATTTGCCAAATATTTCCAATAGGTTTTCCAGTAAGGCCTCTTAAAATTAACCCTATCTCAAACCACCCATTTAGCACACAAGGTTTCACTCTGCTTGTAGAAGTCACCAATTCTCATACCTCCTTTATCTTGAGGGAGACAAAAAGTATCCCATGCAACATGATAGAATCTCCTCATTTTCTTAGAATTAGACCAAATAAAGTCCCTAAGAAGTTTAACAAAACTATCATAAGAAGCCTTCGAGGGAGCTTAATAAGAATAATAATAAGCATGAGTAGCAGCTAGGATTATAGTGAAAATTTGGAATTTCCCTACTAGGAATAATGACTTGGTGATCCAATACACAACCTTATCATCTATCCTATTGATGATATACTACCACAAATTAGTAATAGAATTGTCAAAGGTGAAAGGAATGGTAATAAATTTGATCTAATCTCCTCATAAAATCCATTTCTATTTAAATTGGAGAAGCCACTCGAGCATAGGCATCATGTTTTTTATGAAACACTATGTCTTAATCCATTACAAATTAGACTCAGAGGCTAAACAAAATATATCAAGACACTTCATAGCATTTAAAAAGGTTCATTCTTGATCTTCGTGTAAGGAAGGTGTCATCATCAAAATGACCATTAATGAGTTGGGATGAGAAATCATGTAGATTAATACCCATAACTAGGCACTATTCAGTTCAAGAGGGAATAAGATATCCTAAAACTTCTACAAAAAGGACACACAACATCATAGTAAAAGGGTAACCTTGCTAAATAGAGCATTGAAGGCATATGATGTCAGATTTGAAGACATTAATGGTGAGGCATGTTGAGGCATATATAAGTAAGGTTTGGATTGCTAAACTAAATTACTATCCAAAACCAAGAGACTTTAACATAATTAAGATAAAAGGCCATTCAATTCTATCATAGACTTTTCCAAAGTCCAATTTGAGAAAAATGGTTCTCTGACAAGAAACTCTATCCCATTCCATGCCTTCCAAAACAACAATAATATTATCAAGTATATATTGCCCTATAATAAAGTTGGTTTACTTTGGTTCAATAATTGTAGGAAGAATAAAATATAGTTGATTAGTAAGAGCATTACCGAGGATTTTTTAGGAGACATTTAATAAGGTGATAGGCCATCTATTGGTATTGAGCTTTGGATCTTCCATTTTGGGTATAAATTTGATATTACCTTTATTTATTAAATCTCTTAAATAATGGTTTTGCAATAAATCAAGTTTGACCCACCAAACTCCCATGTGGCTTTATAGAATTCACACAAAAAACCATCGAGGCTAGGGGATCTATCATTGCTCATGCATTGGAGAGCCTATGTGAGGTCCTGGAGGGTCAACAATGAGTCACAAAGTGGTTGGTCAATAGATTTTAATTTATGAAGAACCACATCAATGCTTTCTTACAATGTCAAAGATATTCCTTTTTTTACTCTTGGGCTTAAAACACTATCTTGTAGTGTGTTAAGATCCTTTTCATCCTAATTAGCATACCCATGCTAGCTCAGTGCACACCTAGGTGCAAGGAAATCATGGTAGATGACTGCTCTTTTGATATTTTTGGCACCAACTGGAGGAATCTTCATGGATCTTGCACTAGCTGGCAGGTAGTTACATAGCACCCATTTTTTTAAGGCATCTTCATGAGTATTTGCATGTGGCAACTAGATCACAAAGGAGGTGATATAGTGGAGTTGGTATAATGATCACCCCTAGTGATAGCTTAACACCTGGTGTGCACCCATCCTCTTTGGCACAAAGATGTTTCCCTTTACTATAAAGCTGAGCTTGGACCTATAAGTAAGGGAGGTGATTATCATAGTGAAGCTCTACAAAAATTGATGAATGCCATTAGTATATAAAAAATAACATGGATTCCCATAAGGATCCTGATTTTATTTCCCAAACTCTCCTATGATTTTTTGGTCATTTAGTAACTTTGAGATGAGCTTATGCCCTGTTTCTATTTTACATGTACTTTGTTTATCTAAACTATGTTTAATGAAGAATGGCATTAAACTAAGTTGATCTAATTCATATGGTTATGGTAATATATTTTGATTGTGACTTGAATGTAGTAGTTAGAATAGTATATTATCTTTATGTGCACATGATATTAAGTGGATGTTTGTTCCCAATCATCAATGGCAACCCTATACCAAATATCAACATTTGCATAGATTAAAAAATAACCTAAGTTTTATAAAAGGCATGCACCTAAGAATTAACCCTTACACCTATAGTGCTAACTTGAAGAATGAACGCCTTAACATATGCAATTCCCTTGAAACACTAAGTGCCTGAATGGAACTTAACTTTTTATCCCAAAGGCTTGTGCCAATAAAAACTAGAACTAGCATAATATAGACTTGCACTTCTATGATTGAGACTAATTACCTTGAATAGGCTTGAACCTATTGACCATACCTAGATCATCTTGCACTGATAAACTTACCAGAGCATGTTTTGTAAATGACTAAGTCCCTTAAAGACTGAGTTACACCATGTTTCAACTAGCCCAACATGGGCCCTGATCCCTTCTCTACTGCACTTTAGGTGAACACACAAGGCTTGTGCCTTATGTGAATTGATTTTAGTGTAATAGTGTGTTAACTGTTGTGCACTATAAGAATGTTCTATGCTTTCACCTAGTTGTAACTAGTCTAGACCTAAATGGATAGCTAGATAAACACATGATGAAGCATATGGATTGAGTAATCGACCCTTTTTTATAACATAGTGATTCAGTAAAATTGATGAGATGTTTATGAGGTAAGTGATCCTAGTTTGGGACAACTTGATGGCTGTAGACACTATTTATGAATTATATAGCACCTCAATCTTTTACACTTGGAAAATATAGATTGGTTGTTCTTCTTAGTTATAAACCTTTCCCATTGTCGAAAGGCTCACATATGTTATCTCTTTGTGCCAAATTGCTTATCTCTTAGTCTAACCAATGGTATTATGATGACTTAGACCTATAATAATAATAATAATAATAATAATAATAATAATAATAATAATAATAATAATAATGTTATAAACTTTTTTATCTTTTATCTATACAAGTTTTCGACCTATGCTCATTTTCCATCTACCTGGACACTTGTATCCTAGTTAGATGCCTATGTATATGCAAGTGTCCTATCCCAACACAAGTGTCTAGTGCTCTAAATTCATCTAATTTACAAATGAAATATATCGTTATGGTAGGCCTAAGATATTTAATGTGAGATATTCTCTAAAAGAATTGTTATATATGCATGATCAATCCTTACTCATTCTTCACCTAGCATAAACTAAACAACTCACAAGGAAACCTAAAAAATCATTTAATAAATCATTCAAGCAAGAAAATATTCCCTATTTTTCTCTTTATCCATATCAGTCATAGGGACAACACATCTATAGGTATCAAGTACTAAAAGAACAATTCATGAGCCATATTTTCCAAGTTACAAGCTAGGTCAATAATGTACTTTATTATCACATATTGCATCCTTATGCACACATAGTCCCACACATAGGGGATAACTACATGATCCTAAGGCCCTATTCAATGTATTGGTTATGTAATCGACACCCAATGATAGAGGGGGCTTTGGGGTTAAATTGACACTATGAGCCCACTAACCCATTTTTCTCATAGTCACTACAAAAATGAACTAGAGTTTTGTTATTTGAAAATCAGTGACAATACATGAGATGAATTTGATCACACTAGAGCAAAGGTGACAGAAAAACCAAAACATTTTAGGTGGTTACACCTAGATATAGTAGGTATTCTATATTGGACACATGTTTTTAGGTTAGATAGAAACATTGACATAACTGTTCAAGGTTGATGTAGGTATTCAAGGTCATAGAGGTCAAATTTATAAAATTTGATGACTGATCTAGAATCCAGATCCAATCTATTTCCAACATGTTCTATATCAGATCTGAATGCACACAACAAGGCAACTAAGTACTATTATTTTTCCATTTATTTTAATATCAATCATTGGTTATACTTACTATTTTTAACACATCTCAATATTTAAATTCAAAATATTATTTATCTAAGTTTGAAAATTAATTGGCCTAATATAAAGATAGTTTATCACTCTTCTGCCCTAGGATATCTCTATCAACTTTAACCCTATATTCATAAATTTAGATTTTAGGTTTAAACATTTGGTGAACCCGATCTATATGAATGCAAATTTTTATAATTATTAGGGTTTTTAGTTAGCTAGGGTTTTAGTTTGTTGTACTTTGTTTCAACTTATAAATTCTTCATTTTGAATCAATGGAATATCTTAATAAAAAATTTTAAGATAAATAAGCATTAGTTACTCATTTTAATAAAAACAATGGCTTAATAGATGTATTTTTTTATGTTACAAGAGATGAAATTAGTAAGCATGCTAACACTAAGGTTTCCTCAACTAGTGATGGTGAATATTTAGAAGGTACCACAAATTATTCCATTCTAATCAATCTACCAATATCTAGTGAAGGCATGGATTATGTTTTCTAACCTTATCTCCTTGAAACTACTATTACCACATCTTACATGGGAAACCTTAGTAATTTGACCCAACTACCAGTTTCAATGCCTATATCTACCCAACCTATGGGTACACCTCCTTTGGTGACTTATCAAATATCTAACCTTAAATACTAAGAAGTGCAATCTCTTATTCAAAATATAAAACTTTTACAAACTAATGTTACAAATATTGAAAACAATTCTATGAAATCACCTTATCATATTGATTCATAAGAGGTGTTGCATAATACTCTTGCACCTGATAAATCTTTTCACCCCTTTCCAACTAGTTTTTTTGCACCTAAGTTCACATTTTATGATCGAAAGGGTGATCCTAAACAACATCTTAAATATTTTTATGCAACATGCCTTGATTATGCCTTCAATGATGAACTTTTGTTGAATTTATTTCCAAAGAGATTAAAAAACTATGCTTTGAGGTGGTTTTATAATTTACCTCTCCAATCAGTAAAGACATTCAAACCTTTTTCAAATCATTTTTTTTCATACTTCTCTATCAATATCACCAAAAATGTTTCATATGCCCAAATTGCAAAAATCAAACTAGGAACCAAAGAACATATCAATTAATATGTCTTAAGGTATAATAAAATGTTAGCATAAATGACCGATCTAATGGTGGATAAAGAGTTTCAAGACATTCAAACAAAGTTTTTTTCCCCCATTATATGAGTCCATTGTTTTTTTGACTAATCCAATCCTATATAGGTTGATATGATTATACCTCTACCCAAAGGGTATGATGTGAATGCTTATTGTGAATATCACCAAGGCCTTGAACATTATATAAATGGATGTTTTACCTTGAATAATAATATCTAAGACCTTATCAATGACTAAAATATTAGATTTGATAATCCTCTAAAGGAATTAGGTTCATAACCTGGTGATCAATAGAAGTAGAAAATATTTAGCAGTCTTTTGCAAGACCATTCTAAGAAGGTTCTATAGGTAAAAATGACATTCAATAAACATTCTCCTCCATCACATTATGGGCATCCATTGTATGGGATTATTTTTAATTATATGCAACAACACCTCCTATAGTTTATAAACCTCTCTATTAACTTTGAGGATAATGATATTATGGATGCCAATTCTAATCTTTATTTTTTATTCATTTGAGCACATATTAATCACTAGCCTATACATAGTGTTATGATTGATAATGGTAAAAGTGAGAATATTTTTACCATGACATTTTTATGCATTTAGGTTATACAAATCATGATTTATATCATTTGAGTAGATCAATTAGAGCATTTTTTGGGACCTCACAATAAGTTCTTGGTAAGATTGACATACCTTTATAGTTGGGTCCTACACATGTGGTTACTACCTTCTCAATTATACCTTCCACATGTGTCTTTTATATTTTATTGGGATGACTTGAATACATAAACTTTGAGTAATACCTTCTATAATACATAGGTGTGTTAAATACATTCATGCCAATTAGGTAATTATAGTTTCTAGAATTCCATATGAACATTAACTTGAACAAAAGAATAACATACCTAGAAAATTAATTATCAAACATAATAAGGTTATTCATCTATGAAAATGTAAGAAATATGCAACCCCCTTTCCTTGGTAGTTGATGTTTGAGATATCATTACTTCATAGATACACAGTGGATTCTATAGAATCCTCATCAATTGCACACCATATTCAGATATCTAGAATGCCTAAACATGTTCCTATTATAATCCAAAATTTCACCCTAGAAAAATTAAGGAAACATTCCCAAATTTGGGATAACATGGAACTATCTCTGCCTATAGACAAGATACTACAAGAGATAGATATTTAGATTTGAAAGGGCTAGCTCCCTTGATCTATTTTTTAGGCTCACAAAATATAATAGATTAATCATCATTGGGGTTGAAAAGATAATAAGGAAACACAAAAAACTAAAATAATAAAGGTGATGCACCAAAGATAAGTCCATAAAACACACTTGCATCTGCACTAAGAAAGAAGACTACTAAAACTAACTTCAACTCAATGTTCTTCTAGCATAAGTATTTCTACATGGAGGCAGATTGATATGCATATTTAGAGGTGGGTAAAAATGAGGTCTACTATTAAACACTAATAGTCTCTCTCAAAATTCAAAACAAACTTAAAAAACACATACACTTAATGAGACATGTTAGAAGAGATGTTACTATTCACACAATGCATACAAGAGCAAAATATAAGCAAGGAGAAGACATTCATCACTTATCATCCAAATACACTAATTGACATACTTAGGCAAGAGTTGTAGAGACAAAATCACCTTCAAAAATTTATTCAAAGACAAATCAAGATTTCAAACTAGTAAGGCTTCACCATACCAATTGTGTATTGCTTTTATAATGCTAAAATGGCTTGAATATATAGATCATATGAGACGAAAGAGAAGAATTGAAGTTAAAGAGTCATAAGGCCAAGTGTTAAGACTTAAAAACTAGTTATAATGAAATAAAATGAAGTGAAAAATGGGTCATGAATTCCTCAATGACAAATTCCCATAAAAAATGTTGCATCTTCTTGAGGTTGGCGTAGAGATCTCAATTAGCCTTCTTGAAACTATTTGATTGATGAAGAGTCACTTGACAGTCCATAACTACCTTTGGAAGTTGTTGACACATGTTTGCTAAATTGGGAAGTTGGAACTAATATTATGACAACCCTTATGTTCCCCTCAACTGATGAACTTATCTGCACCACTTGTCATTCACTCCCTTATAACTACTTACCAATCCTATATGCCTAATTCACACACTTATCACTTAAGTGACTTATATATGATCATGGAGATTCATTTTAGGGGTCTTATATTACTCATAAAGGACTTGTTTGTCTTTTGGTCTATCAAATAGACTTTAAGAGACTCAGTAGCACACTTCTCACTATCACACTTAGGTAGCCACTCACTTTCTCACTATTCTATCCAAGAATACCTATAATGAATAAATTAAAATAGGGTTTTACATGTATGAAAAATGTGAGAATTTAGTTTTAGGAGTTTTAACACATATTTACACACCTTCCACAGTAGCCTTCACTTATCAATTCCCTTTTGTACCTATAAAACAACTCAAATCCTAAAAGAAACACTAAAAAAGGCTTGTTCGTACAAGTGAAAATATGGAATAATCAGGTGTCAAGGATCCTGAGAATTTTCAAAATAGATCTAAAACACTTAAATTTCTAGTTAACCCTACTTGGATGCATAATTCTCCATATCTTCTTCATCAAGTTTATAAGAGGGTTTTAGGAGGGTTAGGTTCTTACTGATGATTTTATAAAGGTTAAACATTTAAAATTTGAAAAAATTACATAAATTTTGAGTTTATGACACTTCTAAAATACCCATAATTTATTTATTTCCCATGCATTTCATCTGTATATATGTGAGTGAAAGAAAATGGCTTCTTGAGCTCCTACTTGCATTCTAGGTACCCTTGAGGCAAATTCAGGTCAAAATGGATAATTATGCATTATTATATACAAAAAAATGGGTCTTAAAAACATTATAATATCCCTTTAATGCTATCACATGGTGTGTAAATATTCATGATGCTATGAGTGAAGTTAGAATCCATTAGGGTTCATGTTTAGTTTTTAGGCTTAATCTGCAAGACTATGTTTTTGAGCACATGGTCATCTATGAAAGTTTCTAGTGATTTTAGGGAATATTAACACATATATTGACCTTTAGATAAACTATAAGAATAATTATACAATGCATTAAATTCTCTTAATCATCTATTCATCATCATTGTATTATGCCTATAGGCTGTGTTGTTTGTAGAGTGCCTCTGGTCTGAGATAGAATAAAGAACACTTACCCTATTGTTTTGGCCCAAATAATACAATAGGAGAATTGAATGGAACATGAGGAAATTATTTATTAATCATAAATCTATGAATATTATTTTGGAGGCCTCAACATCTCAGAACATCAAGACTAGCTTTTCGGTTTGTGTACTATCTACAGGGTTTGTTGACTGTGTATGAGGTTTGAAACTAGTTTGGTTCACTCTTTATTCTACTTTACTTCCTATAAAAATCACATGTAAATGTGATTATAAAATTTATGGTGACTTATACATGCTTATTCCATGTTACACCTCTATCTATCAACCACCCATACATCTCTCCTTCACTTGAGCTAGTCTGTGTACTGAGTCAAACTGTAGGTGTGCATTAGAGAATTCAAAAGATTCTTGTAGGTGATATTATAGGTCTAATAAATTTAATTAAAACTTAAATATTATCTTGAGGTCATATAGGACCATTTAGCACCTGTATGGACTCATTTCATGCCTTAGAAACATGCTCTCATCCCTCACTGTCAACACACTAGGTGTTAGTTGCAAATTGCATTGTTAAGATTAATTTGGGCCTAAAAGCATTGTATCTCTCTAAGCATATTTAGTAAAAAAATTTATAAGTTATAAACCACTCTATCCTCATCTTTCTCAAACAAGTAATCTTCCTCTTGCATTGGCATGTTACTACTACGTCTAGACTATAAGGAAAGAGCCATTAGACTTACATATGCCTCATCAACCTTCACCAATAGATGACATTTTGTGAGGTAGAATACTCTTTTTGAAAGATAAAAGTAAGTTATCTCATTTGTAAATTTTTCCTAATCTATGAACATAGATGACTGTGTATGATTTTGGATTATATTTCTAACCATTTTCCAATCTTTTTGAATTGCTCAGTCTTACTATTGTTACCTTGAGAATCTTCTCAAAACCTTAAAAATCTAACCTCATAAATATGAATATTCAAAGCTTATTTAAAAATGTCTATAGATGCTCCTTTTTAATAGTTGACTATTCTTTAGGTTTTGATAAGTTGATGAACCCTGAAAGACTTGAGAAATCCATTAAAGTCTTGGAAATATACACATTTTTTTTGGGTTTTGGAGAGTCCTATAGTTATCTATAAAGATGTACATGTGACTGTAGATGACTATCATATTGAAGTTTTATTATGTAAGATATTTCAATCTTCAACTCCACTTATTTTCAATTACTTTAAGATTTACATTATTCCATTAGATTTTGCTAAACCATCACCATGTGATGATATATTAAAAACAAGTACATGTAGTCATATAAAATGTGAAAATCGATAACTTGAATGTGAATTGTGACATCCCCCATAGGTCTCTCTTGCTTGATTTTATGACCCTTATAGGCATATTTTCATTTATTCTCAATCATTTTTAGCCTTCTAGACCTGATCCTAATTGAGCTAGACTCCTCTTTTCATGATAGATCCATCTCCATAGGTCTTATCATCTCAAGACTATAATTCCCAAATTGGACTATAGTGCCATACCCTAGGGTGTCCTATTTATGGTTCTCCTATCTAATCACATTTTGACTCCAAATGGTCATTTCATTCTAATTCTTGTCTCCCTTCTTATCAGCCTAATGTGAATACATTCAACCCATGACCAACATATCATTATAAAAGCCCATTCAAAGTTCATTTAAAAGGGGTTGGAAAATATCATAAAGTAACTAAAAATACAAAGAATACTCAATCATATCTCCCTATTCTCTGCATATAACCATCCAATACTATTTATAACTTATTTAAATCCTTACACCAATGCCTAGTCATATCAAGCACACCCATTTTGGCATTTTACATCTTCATACACACTATTTCACAAAGCACATTAAGTGGGAGAACTACATATGACTTGATCTATCTTCAGAGTATTAGTATGTAGAAAATGTGCCCACACAAAGGGTATGAAAACATGTTCAGTGAATCTTACACACACTAACCCTTCGTCTTTCTCAAATTTGGTCAAAGCACAACGGAGTCTAGGGTTTGAAGACAAAATCAGCTCTACAAGGAACTCTATAGACTTTTAGCTATCAAAACTTCATAGGTAGGGTCACATAGACCTAGTGATCAAAACCCAAAAAGCTTAGATCTTCATGACAATAGTGGTAGAGGTGGATTATAGCACTGAACACTAGGGTGTCCTATTTTTGGTGCTCTTATCTTTTCATTGAATGAAGGCCATATCTTGATTTGTGATAGTGTCTCAATCTTGCATAGTGAATTCTAGCCTCTGTCTTAGTCGTATCAGTTAGTTTCTAGCTAAGTCTTGTTTTCTTACCCTTATTACTATTTTTAGAAAAGTTTAAATTGCAATCAAATTATAAAAATTAGAAGCTTAATTATTGCATATTTATCTACTAATTTTACTACTTAGACCCTTTAACTAAATTAGGAATAATACACCAATATTCGTAAAAAGTGTTAAATCATTTAGTGAACCTGACTTACTTTGTTTGTGCATAAAAACCTTATAAACCTTAGGGTAAATTTCCTACTAATTTTTCCTATATTTTTTTATTTTTTACCTGCATAATAAAATAAAAAATTAGCATTAAATTTTAAAATTTCATAATAATTTTAAAATAAATTTATTTCAAACCCTAGTTGCCCATACTAGGTCTTGATATTTTTAAAGTATTTTCCCTATAATTTTCTAAATTTTTACTTGCATATTTAAATAAAAAATTCAATTTATTTTTTACAATTCAATAGTAATTTCAGAAAAATATTATTTTTCTCAAAACCTTAGTTGCACATACTAGGTCCTATTCAATCAAGCATTTTCCAATAATTTTATAAATTTTTAGTTGCATATTTCACTTAGAAATTCACTTTAAATTTCAAATTTTCATATTACTTTTCAAAATAATCGTCTTTCAAACCCTAGTTGCATATACTAGGTCCCACTGCTTCTTGAGGTATCACCTTACATGTTTGTGATCTTTGTATCCTTTTTATGAAATTTTTAGTTCATTATTTTTAGGACTTTACATTTCCTATATTCATTACTTTCCTTCTCTATAACTTTTCCTATTACAAACTATTGTAAAATATTCAATCAAATTTCAAATTGTTTTCCTAAATAATGGCCTAATACACTAGTTTTGATGAAACTTATAAAAGGGAACTTCAAGAACTCTTAACTAAACACCCTAACATGCAAGAAAATATGCTTAAAATAATACAAGAACAACAAAGAGTGAATAATGGTCAATCTTTTCAAACCATAGAGTAACTAGTTGCAAATAACACTATGGGGGTAACTATGTCTCAATAACCCCCTATAGCAACCCAACTTACCTCTATGCCACCAGATACATATAGTACATATTTGTCTCCTGATGTGGTATCCCTTATGCAAGAGATAAGATCTCTTCAATCCAAGGTGCTACATCTTGAGCAAGATGCCTCTAGACCTACACAAGCTTTGGATTCTTTTGCTCTATTGTATACACCATTGGCATGCCACATTGCTTCTACACCCTTTCCACAAGCTTTTGTTCAACCCAAGCTTACTCTATATGATGGAAAGGGTGATCTAGAGACATATTTGAGAGCCTTTCACATAACATGCTTGGACTAGTTACTGAATGACTGGATACTTACCAAGATATTTCCATAGAGCCTAGATGATTATGATTTATAATGATTTTACATTCTACTAAATCAGTTGGTCAATGCATTCAATCCTTTAGCTGATATGTTCCTAGCTCATTTTAGCATTACCATTGATGATAAGGTTTCCTATGACCAAGTTACACAATAGAAACAAAGGTCAAATGATCATCTCATAGATTATGTTCTTTGATATAATACTATTTTGGCTAAGATTACTAGCCACATGGCTGGCCAAGAGTTACAAGATCTATTCAAATAGAGTCTTCTACCATCTTTGCATGAATCAACTATGTTCAAAAGATTCTCTTCCTTCACTGAATTATGTCACACACTAAAAGAAAGAAAATTCAAACTAATTTCAATGGGAAAACTCAAGTACACAAGCATCTCAAAAAAAAAAAGGAGTAAAAACAAAGTCCCATACAAAGTCAAGGTCAATGATAACAAGAGTCAGAATGAATTGATAATTAATGTGGCTTTCCCCCTTAGTGTGTGGTTTTATCAACACCTCCTCAATGAACCTTTACCAATCTACCAATTTCTCTAGCTAGAGTATTAAAATAGCTATTAGAATGTAACATCATATCTCTCCCTCCTATTCAAGAATTTGACCCAACAAAGCCTCTTCCATGGGGATATGATTAACATATATTTTGTGAGTTTCAAAAGGAACCAAGCCATAAAAAAATAAATGCATTAGTTTGAGACACAAGATATAATATTTTATAGATGGCAATCATATTAATCTTGGCACTTCAGTTGACCCTCCTCAGGCAAAGCAAACACAAGATAAATCTTTGAAAATTTTCTCAGATCCCTTTTTTCAACATTCTAAACAAGAGATAGGGGACACATCAGGGGTTCACTATGCCTATCATGCACATCCACCACCAAATACATATAGGGTACCTTTAGTTGAGACACATCCTTTGAGTAACATGATTGGTGTATACAATTCTAGAGTTCCAACTAGACCTTCCATCTCCTCAGAATAGGAGATTGTTGAGGATGATTCAGATTATCATGCACTCTTTATCAAAGTTTACATTCATAATCATCCTATTCATAGTGTTCTCATAGATAATGGATCCAATGTGAACATGTGTACTATGACATTATTGCAACATTTGGGATATTTAGATCAAAATATTACCCTAATGGACATAATTATCAATGGATTTAGTGGGTAGATATAGATTTCATTGGGTGAGATTGTAATTCCTCTACAGGTTGGTCTAACACATGTGGCCAAACCATTCACTATTATTCCCAATGTAGGAGTCTTTGATAGGTTACCTTGTTGACCATGGATTTAGAAACTTTGAGCATTACATTCTACAGTTCACAAATGCATGAAATTAATTCATGCTATTTAGGTTGTTATAGTTGGTGGAGTTTCATATGAGTTACCACTCCCCACTTTAGAGCCATATACTATTTTTTAGTAACTAGTTTTAGTTTCTACTCTAACTTTTACTGAGACACAGTTGAGGCATCCATCGCTATCACAAAGAGTTCATACACCTCTAAAGCTTCAGGATTCTAGACAACTTTTAACTACATTGTTCATACCCAGGGAAATATCATTGATATATCATGAATCTACTCATAGAGCACATGTTTAGAGAGCTTTTCTTACTACCAGTTAGGTCCCTAAGATCCCTATAGTTGCATCTACTTCTCAAATTTATAGGGGGGGGCCCATAATTGGTTTCTACTTTAGACATTTTAGATCATTTATAGCATATATAGCTTTTAGAGCCAAAGTCTCAACCCTTCCATTATGCTTCATGATCATGCACACTACCTCTTCTTGATATAGGTCACCATGATAGAGAGTCTCTTATGAGACTCATCGGTTAGTATCATTTATCCTTAGTTTTACTTGTACACAGTTTCTAATCTTGCCTTATACATAATCTTCTTATAATTAATTTTATATAGCTTCTTTTCAAATTATTGTATAGTTTTCATGTGATTGATTGTGCATAACTCATAACATTTAAAATACAAAAACATTCAAATATGTCAAAACACCAAAAACATTTTTATTGTATGCATTATCCATGCTTTACATTTATACTACTATGATAGACTTAGATTTGCTATTGTATGCTATTGTTTGTTGATGTATCTACATTACCATGTTTCACTTGATCTCCTTTGAGTGTGTGCAGTGACATCTAGCTCTTTGATTGCTTCACTCTACCCATTGAGGGGGAATCCTACTTCTACATTCAAGACATTGATACATATACCCACTAGGGGTATCTTCTATATGACTACACCATCCAGGCACACTCTAGTTATCATATTGATGTACATTATTTCTTATCTTATATAGATTACTCTATTGATATTCACTAGTATATAACACTCATGTATTTTCTTAGCATATACGTAGTCTTGTACTACATGTATTTCATACTTTCACTTTCTTGATTTCAATAGTTAGATGTGATTATATTTCTAGTCTTTACATGCTTTCCTTTCTTGCTTTGCATAGCTAGATTGATTTCATTCCTTAGTTCTTGTTTTATCTCATGTATGTTCATTAGGATATTTGCCAATGTCCTTTGATTCTATTCATGTGTGTGCCTTAGGACATTTTCCAATGTGCTTTGCCTACAATATTCTATGTGATTATGGTTTTCATGCCAACCTTACTTGTTTTCAAATGTATGTGTATGTGGAATTTGAACATGTCTTGTATGCTTGATTTCCAATTTGAGTGACATGTGCCTATGTCCCTTATTTGTTTGTCCCCTTAGCCACTCTTGTATTCTTATTAATTCTTTCCTTATGTGATTATTGCTTGTTTTCTTCTCATTGTTTGCAATGTCATGACCCACATCATACATTATCTTGATATTTTAGATGCCATGATGGACATCATGCTCCATCCCTCCTTGCCAACTAAAAACTAACCAGACTTCTAGTTCAAGTTTTAATATAGTACATTGCACATATTATTACAATGTTATATCTATCTAGGTATACCCCTGTTGATCTAACAATCTCATTTATAAACTATGCTATATCTTGAGATATCTTATCGATTATCATTACTATATCATTTATTTCATAACATAACACACTTGTAGGGCTCTTTTTTCAAGGGAAGTCATTGCAAAGTATTCATTCCTACCCTCAATAGGGGGAAATAAATAGGGTTTTATCATAGATATCAGAGATCCTACCAGTGAAAAAAATAGTTTTAGAACACTTAGAATAGTAATCAAAGGTCAAACCAGGCAGAACAAACCAAAAAAATAGTGATGATTCTTGAACAATTTTTAGTTTTAATAAAGGAAAACAATGTTGGACATGGAAAATAGTGTCAAAAACTAGGGTGTCATATTTTTGATGCTCCTATTCAAACATAAAAAAAACCAAATTTTCTAGAAGTATGCAAAAAGTAGGTTAAACTATAGTTTTGCACATTTAAACCAATTCAAAATCAATAGTTTTTAGTACACTTTTACTAAGAGAATCCAAATATAGGGGGATTCATGCGTAACATGATGGATCTCACTTTTAGTTTTAGATATGATAGTTGGTATAAATTATATATTAGAATCCATGTTCCAAACATGAATGATTGGGGGAAATGTGCATGGTACATTTGTTTTCTTTTCTTTTTAAGTTTAACATTACCTAAGCATTCTCAGTAGTTACATGCCTTATCCCATTTATAGGTGGTTGGCATAATTTTGGAGTGGCTTTCATACAAAACTAAACTCCACATCTTAGAGTGGCTTTCATATAAGCCTAGTGCACTAGTTTTAGAGTGCCTTTCATACAAGCCTAATCTCTATCTTTTGGAGTAGCCAAGAGTGGCCTAGTTTTTAGCATACATTCAACTATCCATGCCAACATTGTCAGATCATAGAGCATTCATGGGCTTAAGGAGCCATATCATTTGACACACATTTCATACCAATATTAGTTTATAGTTTCACTTCATGGGGAAATGATGGATCCAAAGGACTAGCTGGCCTTTATATTCTTCAACCACCTACTTAGAGGGATTTGACACATAGTCTAAACATTGATTAACACATGCATGATCACCTACCTTCACTTAGTAGGTAATGATGGAGCCAAAGGGCCAAAATTTATATTCTTGAGCCACCTACTTAGAGGGATTAGACACATAGTCCAAACATTGATTAACATATGCATGATTACCTAGATTCACTTAGTAGGCGATAATGGATCCAAAGGGACAAAATTTGCATTATTGAGCCACTATCAGGGAATTGAAAAATTAGATCCATTCATAATATTAATATTGGTACAACATCATCTAGCATTACTCAACATCATCCAACATCACTCAACATCACAACAAGTTTTGTATTAGTTCACGTACTTGATAAGGTGTACTCATTTCTTGCTTTTCCTCTCTCTCTTATCCAAATTTATATGTTCTTATTTTAGATATAGCATATCTAGTAAGATCTGATCTACTCTTTATTTTATCTTGCAGATTCACACTTCATAATGTGCTCTCTCTATGCACACCCAATATCACACAACTTCATGAGCTTCAGCCTTGCAGGTAAGTTCACACACACTTTCTATTTTGCCTTTATCCTAGTAATTTGCTTTATTGCATCACTAGAATAAATGGGGGGAAATGTAGTCATATAAAATTCAAAAATTGGTAACTTGAGTGTGACTTGTGACATCCATATCATAGGTCCCTCCTACTTTATTTCATGACCCTCATAAGAAACTTTTCACTGATTTCTAGTCATCCATAGCCTTTCAAACTTGATCCTAGCTAAGCTAGACTCCTCTTTTCATGATATATTCATCCCCCTAGGTCCTATCAGGTTAGGAGTAGAGCACCCAACTTGGAATATAACACTATACCCTAGGTATCCTATTTTTGACACTCATACTCAATCATGTTTTAAGCCCAAATGATCATTTCCTTTTGGTTCTTGTCCTCCTTCTTGTCAACCTAACACAAATACATTCAATCCATGACCAAAAAATCCTTACAAAAGCCCATTCAAAGTTCATTTAGAAGGGGTTGGAAAATATCACAAAGTAAGTAAGAATAAAAATAAGACTACTCAAGCATATTTCTCGATTCTCTACATACAACCATCCAATACTATTTCTAACTTATTCAAATCCTTCCATCGATCCCTAGTCATCTCAAGCACAACTAATTTAGAATTTTTCATCTTCATACACACTATTTCACAAAACACATTAAGTGGGAGAACTACATATGGCTTGATCCCTCTTCAAAGTATTGGTATATAGGAAGCATGCCCACACAAGGGGTGTGAAAACATGTTCAGTGAATCTCACACACACTAACCCCTCCTCTTTCTCAAAGTTCGTAAAAGCATAATAGAGTATAGGGTTTGAAGACAAAATAAGATCTATAGGGAACTCTATAGACTTATATCTATTAAAAGTTCATAGGTAGGGTCACATAGACCTAAAAAATAAAACCCAAAAAGATCAGATCTTTGAACAATGTTAATAGAGGTGGACTATAACATCAGACACTAGGGTGTCTTGTTTTTGGTGCTCTTATCCTTTCACCAAATTAAGGCTAGCTACTGATTTATGATAGTGTCTCAGTCCTACATAGTGAATTCTAACTTCTATCTTAGTTGTATTGGTCAGTTTCCAACAAAGTCTTATTTTCTTACCCTTATTACTATTTTTAGAAAAGTTGAAATTGCAATTAAATTATACAAATTAGTAGCTTAATTATTGAATATTTATCTACTAATTTTAATATTTAGACCCTTTAACTAAATTAGGATTAATACACCAATATTCCTAAAAAGTGTTAAATCAATATATCACCTTTGATCTAAATCCACTCACAGGAGAAGGAACATTATAATTGTCAAATACTATCCTATAGACCATGATGGTGTTTATTTATAACAAAATGAGATGATACCATTTGCCATCCATGAACTCATGTGCCAAACCAATTTAAAACCATATGATAAGGATGAACATACTCTTCAATGATATATGCATCACTTGGTTTACTCAAATCAATGCAAATAAGTAAGAAAACTAAGGTATTGGGGATGTGTAGATAACTTGGAGGTACTAAAAATCTTAGTGATTGTTTATGAAGCACAAACCATCATTTTAAAAACCATTTACATGAAATATAAGTATAAAGGGACCCATAACAACCACCAAGTGCACTCACCTCAACTCTCATCCTCATATTTGTACCAATAGAAAACTATTTGACCTTATTATCTTGTCCAAGAGAATGATGAGAGAGAATAAATTTTTTTTGGAGGTGTCAAAGCCACCTGACCCTAAAAAATACATATGGGGATCTAAAGAGACCTTCTTGAAGCCTTCACACATGCTAGATGTGTCATTTAGTTTATAGAACATTAAAAATGTCCATTTTCCAAGTGATCTTCTTATTCTTACATTGGATTTACAACATGTTGGTTTTAAAACTATTTTATGACATTACCTAACATGAAATACATTAAATTGAGATTTTAAATTTTTAATTTTGGTAAAAACCTATGTACAACTCCCTTAAAGTGGCCAAAAGGTGGAAAAAAGGGATATTGAGACAAGATGACCAATATGACAAAGGTTAGAATATATTGTATGACCTCATTAATGACCATGTGAACATTTTAAACCTAGGAGACCTTATAAAAAAATTAATATGAAATGGGGTTTGAAAAAATTTGACCTAGGGTCAAATTTAGACAACATTTTAGCTATTTCCTAGGGGTAGCATGCTTGCTATGCTAAGGACTAATTGCCTTCTCATATCTTTGGGAAATGGATTCAAATATACACTATTATTGATATTGAAAAGCCTCTAAAAGGAAACTAAACCATACTAAACACAACATAAAACAAACACACAAAGTAAAACACAAAACACACACTTGTGTTCTCATGAACATTTAGTGAAAACACACAACTCAAAGGGAAACACACACCTATCATAATATTTACAAGACCTCAAAACACTTGAGGTGAAAGACAATTATTTATTGATTCAACTAGGGTCAAATAAAATTCTTATTTCATCACTTATACTCTAAGAAAATATACCCTCATATGATGCATACTTGTCAATTGTTGACGCAAGAGAATGCACCCTTGGCAGGAAGCCGAGCTCCTACCTTCTCCTTGCAACTATGGAAACTCCCCTCTTGCCTGTGGGACTGGTGAAGCTAGAGGGGAGAGTCTCTAGATAAGGGCTAGCTCCCTTTGATGCATCATGTTCATTCCAGCAAGTGCTAACACATACATATATATGGATATATAATGGGGGGATGAAGAGGGAGAAAGATTGGAGGAATACAAACTACTCTAAGGAGGTGATACACCAAAATAAGTCAACCTTATCACATCCACTCTTAAAATCAGGTAAAAACATACATACACTTCAGACTTGGCAGAAGGGCCAAGCTACAAGAAAATGGCAAGGAGGCTCTCATGAAAACACATAAAACAGAGACTCACCAAGGTGCTGTGAAATGCACACTGTAAGTAACTTTCTCTATTCTATAATTCCAAATACAACTCTTCTCCTATAAGCTACAGAGATGGCACCTTATAGACAACAAATATGCTGGTTTTGAACCTATGAAAGCATCAAGAAATAATGACTGAACATAAAAAATCACTCAAGACATACTCAGAAATGTCTATCCAAGATAGAGGTAAAAAATGCATTTATTGATTCAAGTGAAATTTTTCCAGGGCTACAGCTTACAAATGTGAAAGATTGTTTCTCAAAATGACAAGTATCCAATAAATAGAAGAAGAAAGGAGGCCCATTTGGTGCCCCTTTTTACAAGTGGCCAATTGCATCCCTACATTGGGAAGAGCAGGCTGGTCAAACATTAATGAACTACACCCCTTGTCTATTTGTAAGGCCGCTTCTTCAAGGTGATTTACATGATTTGTCCACTCATTAATGTAAAATGGAGAAAACTAATCGCATTGCTAGCTATTTTCATCCCCTATGATCAATTCACTGGAATTGTTCCACCTGCTAGAGCCACTTCTCAAATTAACACTTTTTTTTGCCACTTGGACTAACTATTTGTTTATTCCATGCTTGGCTCCTTGTCTTTTCTTAATTTTTTCTCTTTTGGCTCGTTTGGTCCTCAAGGGCAAACATTCTAGTGGGTCACTTCATTTTGGGATTTCTTTTCCATGGTTAGCACTCTCTCATTTGAAAAGGAACAGATATTTCACTTTGTTAACTTTGATGTTTACACGGTCGTCATTGGTTTGAAAACCAATGGCTAATTTTTTTTGTTAACTTTAATGTCCTTTGGGATGTAACCATCCCTGTCACAATGTCATCAGGTCCATATTGCTTCTTCTATGGCTTATCTTCCTTGGCCCTTTGTGGGCACTCTTTCCTTTATTTCTATCACCTTCCTGAAGGGAAGGTGACCCTTCAGCCTTCAGAAATGTCCCCTTGCACTCAGCCGAGAGTCCCCCGCAAGGGCACCTACCCTTTGGGGTCCTTTGGCAGGTCACTTTATACTCTGGATAGCCCCTAGGCTCCCGTGGACATCTTCTTAGGTCTTGTTTTCTTTGTGCATTTGGAGCTGCGCCCAAATTCTTTCAGACTTTTTGTTTGAAGGAATTCCTTCAGGCAAAAAGTCCAAAGGAATTCAGGACTTAGTCAACTTAGTCAATTTTGACAAATTTAAACTTTGAACTTTAAACAAAACCAAACTCACCCAGGTCCTTTTCTTTGAAGTGTCTACCCTCCGCTAGGGCATTTTAAACTTGAAGGCTCCCCTTCAGCCAAGGGCATACCCTTGAACCAAGCCGTTGAACCAAAAATGGTTCAACGGTTCAAGGGTTCAACCATTACACGTTGATGGACTAGCGAACCAAGGCCAATGAACTTCTTGCTTTGAACCAAGCCCATTGAACCAAGCTCGTTGAACCAAAAATGGTTCAACAGTTCAATGGTTCAACCATTGAGCACCAATGAACTTCCTTTGCCAATTAAACTGCCACGTTGAACCAAAAGATTGAACCATCCACTTTGAACCATGTTTGTTGAACCAAGCTGTTGAACCAAAAATGGTTCAATGGTTCAATGATTCAATGCTTGTTGAATCGAGATATTGAACTTGAATATGAACCTTTTGAACCAAAGGTCACTAAACCACTTGAACTAGGCCATGAACCAAACTCATTGAACTTGAGCAACCTGAAAATTACTGGCATGGATAGCAAGGGAAGAAGGGGACCAAAAATTTTGCTTGTGGGCAAAATTTGGTCAACAAATTGGTGACTCCCAAGGGAAGCATGCCTGCTATGCTTAGAGATTAGTTGCCTTATAGTTCATTGGGCACATAGTTAGGTGGTAACTTGGAAAACTAGCAATAGCTCTGATAAATCTTAGAACCAGTCACATAGCTCTACCTCCAAGGAAATGAAAGCACACACAAGACTAAGAAAACTACTACTTGTGCAAAAAAACTTAGGGAAAATGGGAAAGAAAACAAGGGAAAATACATACAAATAAATGGAGACTCAGTGGCAATGCTTTAGATGTATACCATTAACTGGGATATGCAGTTCTTCACCATCCAACCTGGAGAGTTGGAATGCATTATGCTACTTACACTGAGTAATTATGTATGGACCACTCCATAAGGCATCAAATTTTACATGCTTTCCAGGCTTGGCTCGGTCTTCGTCCCATTTCAAGACAATGTCTCCTTCAGAGAAATCTTTTGATGAAGATTTCTTGTCAAAGTGTCTCTTCACTTGCTATTAGTGACTGGTCATAGAAGCCATAGCCCGGTCCCTTACCTCTTGGAGCTCCATCAGCTCGCACAACCTGATCTCCATGCTACTTCCTTCTTCTAATTACAGCTGGTGAGCGAGGTCCAATGCTAGCAATTTAAGTGAGATGGGAAGCCTAGCTTCCCTTCCATAAATGAGTGTATATGGAGAATTTCCAATTGCTCTCTTCAGAGTGATTCGATTGGCCCACAGAGCTATCTTTAGCTTGGCATGCCAAGTCCTCTGATTTTCTTCCATGGTCCTCTTTATGATTCTGATCAAATTTTTATTGGTGGACTCAGCCAGTCCATTCCCCTATGGGTAATAATTTGATGAAGTGCTAAGGTATATACCATACCTGAGCGCCCATTCACTTTTTTTGGTTCCCAAAAAAGCCAAGGCATTAACTGAGATTATGGTGGCTGGGACCCCAAATCTTGTTACCAAGTCTTCATAAAACTCCAGGACCGCACTTTCATTTGCCTCTTTCAGAGCAATAGCCTCCACCCACCTTATGAAATAGTCTATGGTAGTCAAGACCCACTTATGTCTAGCACTGGAGGGAGGATTGATCATCCCTATGAAATCCAGGCCCCACTGCATGGATGGTTGCTCCACCTGAATAGGTTGTAGAGGCATGGTAGCCAACCATTTTTTCCCATCAAAAAGTGCACACTTTTGGCACTTTCTTACCCAGGCATGGGTGTCCTTAAAAAGAGTGGGCTAGAAATAGCCAACTCTCATTATCCTTGATGCAGTAGCTCTAGGAGTGAAATGACCGCCTGCTGGCCCATCATGGAACTCAGCTAGTACCTTATCAGCCTAGTTTGGGTTAATGCATCTTAGAAGGACCCCAAAGAGATCCTCCCTAAATAATACTTCATTAACTAGGACATAAGGGAGAGACTGGAGTTTGAAGTACCTTCTTCTAGTCATATCAAGACCCTGTGGGCACTCACCAGTGAGAAGGAAACGCTTCAAGTTCAACATCTAATCCTTTATGATAGCTAGCTCCTCTGCAATGGCTACATCATGGATTAGCAAGCTATCTTCCCCTTTTTTCTTGAAGTCTACAACAAGCTGTTTGCACAGGCCTCTTCCCCTCACCAACTTGGTAATCTTGATGTCTATGTCATACTCCATCACTTTGGTGATCCACCCTACTTTTTTCTCATTCAGGTCTCGCTTGGTCAATAAATCCTTGATGCCAAGATGTGGGGCCATGAGGTGAATAACACTGTTAGACAACATATGCCTGAATTTCTTTAAGCTATGTACTACTACTAGGACTTACTTCTCTACATACATGTATCTGACTTCAAAATCCTCTAACTCTTGGCTAAAAAAAGTGAGTGGATGCTTGAGGTCATCACCATTTTCTTGGGTAAGCATGGCAGAGATCACCTCTTCATTACTAAAAGTGTAGAGGTTTAACTCTTTGTTGAAGTCAGGGCTGATCAAAGTAGGAGCCCAGGTTATGCCCTGCTTAATGGCTTCAAAACTGTCTTTTCTTTGTATTGTCCACTTGAGCTCCTCACCCTTCCTTAGCATAGAGGTCAGGGGCTTGACTATTTCTGTGAAGTTCGAAATGAATCTCCGAATGAAATCTATCATATGAAAGAAACTCTACAGGCCCTTTTTGTGCTTTGGTAGGGACATCTCTAGGATAGAGTGAACTCTCTTGGGGTCAATGGATAAGCCTTCTTTAGACATGATGTGGCCAAGGAGTTTCCCCTCATGAATAGTAAACACACATTTCTTTAGATTAAGAGAGATACCAAATTCCCTGCACCTTTTAAAAATCTACCTGAGATATTTTATGTGTTGGCTCACTTCCTTGGAGAATACCATCACATCATCGAGGTAGACTAGCATGTTGTTGTTTATCAAGCCTCCAAAAGCCATGTCCATGGATCACTGAAAGGTAGCAGTAGCATTAGATAGCCCGAATGGCATCTTCTTGTAGGCAAATGTTCCCCATTTAGTGGTGAAGGCTATTTTGTGCTGGTCACAGCCTTGCACCAAAATCTGATTATACCCTGAATAACCATCCAAGAGGGAGAAACACTCGCTACTTATTACCTTCTAAAGGATCCACTCCATGCTTGGGAGGGGATAATGATCCTTTAAAGAGACTTTATTAAGGTCTCTGAAGTCAACACGTAGCCTGATCTCCCCATTCTTCTTTCTAATAGGAACAAGGTTGGCCAGCTAGGAGGAATGTTTGTTTGGAAATATAATTCCAGACTCAATCAATTTGGCCAGTTCCCTCTACATGAGGGGCTCAATTATCAGATTGATAGGTCTCTACTTCTATGTGACTATCTTGGCACCTTCTTCTAATTTGATGGTGTGCTGGGTGAGTCTTGGGTCGAAACCCTTCAAGTCACTGTAATCCCATGCAAAAACATCTACGAATTCCTGACATAGCAAAATGAAAGCTTGCCTTTCTTGAATCGTGTAGACTTTTCCAAACACAAGCAACTTGTCCTTGAAGATCTCAAGCCTTTCATAATTCTCCTCTTTGGTTGTGATGCATGCCTTGTCATTTCTCAATTGGTCATCTCCATTGAAGAGGCTCTCAAGAATGACCAAACCCTTAGGGATCTTATTGTTCTTCAATTGAACAATTTAATTGCCATATTGCTGCTACAATTTCACCTAATTTTGTGTTACGAACTCAGATTCCTCCTATAGGAATAAAGCTATTTGCTGGTCACTTTCAAAAACTTGCCAATTTGCAATGTTGTCAGGGACAGAGGGCCAAAATACCACCTTCAAGTGGCGTGAATGATAGTCCTGACTTATTTCCTTAGAAACATCAAATTGAGTGCCAATGCTGCTAGCCCATTCGCTTGTTTGTTTTGATCTCTAGGAATGGAGGTGATGTTGAAAGTGAGGAAATATTCCACCAAGTCCCAAACCCTATGCTTGTAATACTTTAGCAAGGAATTCTTGGTTAGATTCTAGTCTTTCACCTGATTTACAATCAGCTCACTATCTCCCAAAACTTGCAACTCCTTGATCCCTCTTTTTCTTACCCATTCCAGCCCATGGATAAGGGACTCATATTCTGCAACATTACTTGTATAAGAGAAATGGAAATGGAAAGCCAAAAAGTACCTATCCTTTGAATGGGAGACCAACATCACCCCACCACCAATGCCCAGCTTACTTCTAGAACTGTTAAAGTACAACTACCATAGACCAAGGTCATCCTGGCTGGCCTTCATTATATTTGGCATGAAGGTGCCCTCTTCGTGTATATAGTAAGACTCCAAGGTTTGCCTCCTCAATGAACTTGTAAGGATCATGTTCAAAGTTATCATTTCCCCACTTATCCAAGAGTAGGTCTACAACTCCTTCAAGAGTAGAGGATGGAGATTGGTCTGTCTAGGACTCTTCTGGGTCGATAATGGTGTAACTGACATTTGCTGCCTTAGGTGAGTATGGTTCTAGATGGTCCTTGTAGAGTGGCTCAAACTCAATTTTTACCTTGGTCCCATATTTGGTTCTAAAAACTAGATATGACCAATTCGCTGCTAGATAGCCACCTATCTTTGATGTGAAGTCCTTGGACAAGCAAATTGTGAAATAAGGAGGAACATCCGCTACCACTATATCATGGGGAATTGAGAAGGTTGGGCAAGCATGCACTATCAAGCCTAAACTCTTCACAATCCCAACTATTTTTTTAGGTGTCCCATCTAGCTGCATGACTCCTTTGTTCATCTCTTCATATTTTAGTCCCATCTTGTCAGCTATGCACTTGGGATCACTGAGGTGCTAGCCCCACTGTCAATTATGTAGTTGTGTACCAAGAAATCCCCTATGACCAAGGATACATAAAAAGGGGAAATTTTCTCTTCTTTCTTTACCTGACCTAAAGTGGAAGGCTGTCTATTTGTCATCAAGACATTATCAGTGCTTGCTGGGATAGCTTGATGATCCAGCTCACGTAATTCCTTCCTCAATACGTCCTTCTATCTTGGAAGAGACAATGAATCCCATAAAGAGATGTTCATATGTAGCTTCTTCATCTGGTCCACTATATTAACCTGAGGATTGCCTACCTTCAAGCTTTCCTTGGGGTTGATTCCAACTTGAGGTGTAGGCTGAGGGGCTAAAGATACAAATGGCTGCTTGAAGTTTGGGGCCTTTAAATTTGAGTGTGATGGAGAAGGTGTTGCTACTGCTTGGGTGGTATCTTGGGCTTCTCACATTGATCTTCTCTTAAATCTTGTGTTGGCTACGACACAGTCAGCCTGATCATTTGTAGCACCCACATAATTCATTGAATAAAATTCCCCTTCCAAATGATTCATTAAGGTAGAATCAGGCTGGGCCTAATTATTACTCATGTTGGGTTGAGTTGGAGCCTCAAAAATCTAGGAATGAACAGCTGCCTGATTGTCTACATTCTAGAAATAACTCATCTCATTTGTGTAAATAGCCTATTCTTGACCATATCCCATGGTTGAATAACTTGGCTATTCATGTACTAGATTGTTTTGAACCAGCACCATGACTTTAGATGATGAAGGGGGGCCTGGGTTATAGTTTTAAAATGGCCTGGTTTGAGTGAGCTAACCCTACCCTTGATTATAGTTTTGAAAAAGGGGTCTAGGGGCTTGAACATAATGATAGTATCCCTGACTCAGTCTGTTGCTTTGAGCTTGCTACCTTTTAAGAGCTACAAGTTCATTTGACATGCTCTGCAGTAGACTCTTAACTTCATGAAGCTCATTGGATGGAATAGCAGCTGGTTTCTCAATGCTAGGCAGAGGGGCTAATGTGGGAGCAACAGTCTAAATTGGAGGTAGCATTTCTAGGAAAAGTGGTATGTGGGACCTAGGGGCAATTTTCCCAGCCTATACTAAGCAATTTTTGGCTACTATGGCTATGTCATAAGCAACAAGTAGTATATGCCCTCCCATGGATTGTATCATTACTACAATATCACTATTTAATGCCTTTAAATAATATAGGAAAGCATAGCTGGGAGTCGATCTTACCAGGATGGGAATTCTATCCCAAGTCTTTTGAAAATGCATGTTAAAATCTTGCATATACTCATGTGGAGCTCTCTTTATGGTCGTCAGCTGTTCAGCAAGTGAGAGGTCATCGCTATTTTCTTCAAAATGATCTATCAACTAAGTGCCCAATTCATTCCAAGAATGTATTGAATTTATAGGCAAGGTCTTGTACCAGTCAAGAGCCTTGCCTTTGAGAGACAATGCTAGCAATTTGATGGTGATATTTTCCTTTGTGACATTATGAATATTGCAAAGGTTGGCAATATTCCTAATGTGCTTGATGATTGTAATGGGTCCCTCTCCATCAAAAGAAGGCACATTTTTTAAGGCTATTTCCAGAATTGGATCATAATGTGGGAGATTCAAGGGGCTCTGACCATGAAAAGCTACAAAAGGAAATGACATAGTTGGGATGGGCTATAACTGGGGCTTTGCTACGTATGCATCCCTTAAAATAGGTCTAAGAGGGTGGCTTGTTGGATAAGGACAGGTCTACTCAAATCTTAGTCTTTGGGTTGCATTTAAAGGCAACTCAACGAATTTGAAGGGGACCCCTTTAGAAGCAAACCTTGTGGTGACCTTAGGCATAAAAAGTTAAGAAAATGGTCTTAATTTGAAAACTAAAGCTCTTACTAGTGGAGTCGCCAGATGCTAAAAAACTTCATTTGGTGTAATAGGACTAGCATCAATCCTGAAACCTTGCTGAGTTAAAAAACTATGTCCCACCAGGTGTGCCAAAACTATTGACACAAGAGAATGCACCCTTGGAAAGAGGCCAAGCTCCTGCCTTCTCCTCACAACTATGTAAACTCCCCTCTCACCTATGGGACTGGTGAAGCTAGAGGGGAGAGTCTCTAGATAAGGGATAACTCCCTTTGATGCATCATGTTCATTCCAGCAAGTGCTAACACATACATATATATAGATATATAATGGGGGGGATGGAAAGGGAGAAAGATTACAGGAATACAAACTACTTTAAGGAGGTGATACACCAAAATAAGTTGACATTCTCACATCCACTCTTAAAATTAGGTAAAAACATACATACACTTCAGACTTGGCAGAAGGACTAGGCTACAAGAAAATGGCAGGGAGGCTCTCATGTAAACACAAAAAATAGAGACTCACCAAGGTGCTATGAAATGCACACTGTAAGTAACTTCCTCTATTCTATACTTCCAAGTATAGCTCTTCTCCTATCAGCTATAGAGATGGTGCCTTGTAGACAATAGATATGTTGGTGTTGAACCTGTGAAAGCATCAAGAAATAATGACTGAACACAAACAAACACTCAAGACATACTCAGAAATGTTTATCCAAAATAGAGGTAAAAAATGCATTTATTGATTCAAGTGAAAATTTTCCAGGGCTACACCTTACAAATGTGAAAGATTGTTTCTCAAAATGACAAGTATCCAATATATAGAAGAAGAAAGGAGGCCCATTTGGCACCCCTTTTTACAAGTGGCCAATTGCATCCCTACATTGGGAAGAGCAGGCTGGTCAAACATTAATGAACTGCACCCCTTGTCTATTTATAAGGCTACTTCTTCAAGGTGATTTACATGATTTGTCCACTCATTAATGCAAAATGGAGAAAACTGGTCACACTACTAGCTATTTACATCCCCTATGATCAATTTGCTAGAACTGTTCCACCTACTGGAGTCACTTCTCAAATTAGCACTTCCTTTCACCACTTGGACTAACTATTTGTTCATTCCATGCTTGGCTCCTTGTATTTTCTTAATTTTTTCTCTTCTAGCTCCTTCGGCCCTTAAGGGTGAACATTCTAGTGGGTCACTTCATTTTGGGCTTTCTCCTCCATGGTTAGCACTCTCTCATTTGAAAAGGAATGGCTATTTCACTTTGTTAACTTTGAAATTTACACGACCATCATTGGTTTGAAAACCAATGGCTAATTTTTTTTGTTAACTTTGATGTCCTCCAGGACATCGCCATCCCCATCACAATGTCATTGGGTCCATATGGCTTCTTCTGCAGCTTATCTTCCTTAGCCCTCTGTGGCCACTCTTTCCTTTGTCTCTATCACCTTCTTGAAGGGAAGGTGACCCTTTGGCCTTTAGAAATGTCCCCTTACACTTGGTCCAGAGTCCCTCGCAAGGGGACCTACCCTTCGAGGTCCTTCAGTGGGTCACTTTGTACTCTAGATTGCCCCTCGGCCTCCCACGGAAATCTTCTTGAGTCTTGTTTGCTTCGTGCATTTGGAGCTACGCCTGAATTCTTTCAGACTTTTTGTCCGAAGGAATTCCTTTGGGAAAAAAGTCTGAAGGAATTTAGGACTTAGTCAACTTAGTCAATTTTGACAAATTTGAACTTTGAACTTTGAACAAAATTCAACTCACCTGGGTCCTTTTCTTTGAAGTTTTTGCCCTCTGCTAGGGCATTTTGAACTTGAAGGCTCCCCTTCAGCTAAGGGCATACCCTTAAACCAAGCTGTTGAACCAAAAATGGTTCAACGGTTCAAGGGTTCAACCATTGCGTGCTAATGGACTAGCGAACTTAGGCCGATGAACTTCTTGCTTTGAACCAAGCCCGTTGAACCAAGCCCGTTGAACCAAAAATGGTTCAACCATTGAGCATCGATGAACTTCCTTTGCCGATTGAACCGCCACATTGAACCAAAAGATTAAACCATCCACTTTGAACCATGTTCGTTGAACCAAGCTATTAAACCAAAAATGGTTCAACGGTTCAATGCTTGTTGAATCGAGATATTGAACTTAAATATGAACCTTTTGAACCAAAGGTCGTTAAACCACTTGAACCAGGCCATGAACGAAACTCATTGAACTTGAGCAACCTAAAAATGATTGGCATGGATAGCAATGGAAGAAGGGGACCAAAATTTTTTCCTGTGGCCAAAATTTGGTCAACATCAATGAAAACTTGCTTATAGAGATAGTCAAATGATTTACCATCTTTAAATATTCTACTAGCAGCAACTTTATCATTTGGAGTTCTCATTAACACTCCATCTAGCCTTTTAAGAGTCTTGTTTGGTATTTTAGCTTGCTTGAACTCTATCATACTCACTTGACACTCCTCAATCTAATCATTTGTAGTCATAAAATACTCCTTAACTTAAATTCAAATACATCTAAACCATGACATGTTTGCTATTTGGAGTCATCAAGGCTATCCTCAGATCTGTTAAATACTTCTTGATTTACCATAGTTGTTTCTTGCTCAACAACGACCTCAATCTCTTCCTTATTCCCATTAGGAACATGGTTTACCTCATTAACAAATCTATATTCTTTTTAAAGAGTTACATATCTACTTATCTCCTCAAACTCTTGAACTATAGCATTGAACTATTTCCACATGTCATCTACTTCTTCTTGAGGTTCATGCTCATGAGTGTTTTCTTCTTTGGTAGGTATAATTTAGTGCTTACAAATACTATCATGCTTTTCCATAGTTGGGGTACTAACATCATCCTCCATGTTCAGTAAATAGTTTCCCCATGTAACTTGTTCTAGGATGTCATCATAATTTGATTCAATAATTCCATCACATTCTTCATGAAGTATGTAAGTACCGTCCTCTTTCTTCAAGTCCATATTTCTCAACTCCTCATTTATCAAGGTACAAGTTAGATATGCCATCAATAAGTGTTAGAGGTTCCTGATCACTAGGACAATAATATTCCTCAATGGCATTACAATTCATGTTAGAGGTACAAGGCACATATGGTTTTACATGAAAACTAGAGAGAGGTTCAGATTTGATTGTCACTTTTGCACCATACCTAGGCTTAAATCCCATAGAGGACCAACCTAAAGTTAGATAATCACTAATCTTAGCAATGAACTCTCTTAAAAAAAAAGTGTAAAATGAGGTGGCACATCTACAACCACAACATCTTGAGAAATGGTGAAAGTAGGACAAGCATTAAGAATAATTTGCAAACTTTGATTATTCCAATGGTCTTAGCAAGTGACCCATCCAATTGTATCAATCCTTTGGCATGAGGTTCATACCTCAATTTCAATTTATCATCTACTTGCTTGGGCATGACACAAGTACTAGATCCACTATAAATAATAAAATTGTGAACCAAATCATCTCCAATGATGATGAAGAGATATAATGGAGGAAGTTTGTCTACCTTTTCAACTTTGTTTGATTGTCCTTCACTAGGATTCAAAGTATTTGTCAAGGATGCCTCTTTCCCACTAGGCTACCTAGTTTCCAAACTAATCTTGGACAAATATTATTGAAGTAGGTCTACTTATCTAGGTATTGCTAATTTATTCCACATTGATACATTCACATGAGACCTCTTCATTTGCTCTATAATCTTAGTGAAATAGTCACTACCCTTAGCTTATCCACTAGTAGGAATCATTTTGTCTATACCTTGAGAATTCTAAGGCATGAAATCACTCATAACATTCTAATATATTTAAGCTACTTGTCTATTTGGAATTGTATTAGACATACCTACCATTTGGGATGTTTGAATAATGATTGGTTGACCATTATCAACCCCTTGAACTTCTTTAATTGCCTTTTTCTTTCTCCTTGTGTTTTTAGCTATAGGATTTACATCTATGATTGATTTCCATTAATAATTCATAGTTGATGAGTCATATTTCTACCAATTGGCCAATGTATACCCCACTTGAGCACTCTTCCCATTAGTCTCTCCTCTATTTGGTACCTCATCTTGAGTCATATCTGGCATAGTTCCCAAAATTGCCATGAAGGATTGATTGAAGGACTCATTGACATATGAATATTAATCATGAGGTTGATACCATGAATGTTGACCATAATGATCTTGGGAATGGTTATTTTGAGTAGGAACTAATGCCCTTGAAGTGGAAGGAGCATTAATATTAAATCCATTATAGGCTTTTGATTGAACTAGCTATCCATGACCTTGGGAATAACCTTAGACAGGTGGCATATTGTCCTTATAGTTAGGGTATGAATAATTAGGTTGATAGTGTCTTTGGAAAGGCATTACTTGCTAATATTAGATAATCCTCTTAAGACCTAAGATCTCTTGCTCCATATCTCTCATATTCTCTACCTCATTGAATTTGCTTGGTTGACTAGGGGTAGGAGGCTTATGTTTAGGTGTAATAATTAGAGCAATAGAAGGTGTAGGGGTTTTTAAATCAAGGAATAGAGGCATGGGAGGTCTTGGAAAAATATTCCTAGACTAAATAAAATAATTATATGCCCTAATGTCCACTTCATAGGCATTAGTTAGAGTGTTACCTCCCATAGATTGTATCATCATTGAAATGCCACTATAAAAATCTTTAAGATAGTAAAGGAAAGCATGGTGAGATGTGGGTCTTACCAAGATTGGGATCCTATCCCATGTATTTTTAAACCTTGTGTTTAATTATTTAATTACTTTTTGAGATGTTCTTATTATGTTGGTCAACTACTTAGTTAATGATAAGTTGTCACTCTTATCCTCAAATCTTCTTCTCAATGTATCTCCCAACTCATCCCATGTGGTGATTGATTTAGGTTATAATTTACTATAATAATCAAGATATTTCCATTCAAAAGAGATATATAACAATTTTATTTCTATGTTCTCTTTAGTGATATGATGGATAATACAAAAGTTAACAATGTTTCTTATATGCTCAATAAGGGTAATGACAATCTCATCAGTGTATGAGAGAACACTTTTGAGAGAAGATATGGGGATATCATCATAGTGGGAAATTCATAGAGGACTATAGCCATTAAATAAAATAAAAGGTAATTTTATTACCATGTTATCTATAGTACTTTTCAAAAATAGGCCAATAAATAACTTTCTTATAGGCTTGTGAGAAAGGGATGACTTCTTTGGATAAGGATGGGTGCTAGCAAATCTATTTGATTTATATGAATAATGAGAAAGATATTGGAACTCAAAAGGAATGTCTTTGGTAAGAGACCTTATGTTTACCTTAGGCATGAAATAGTGCACTAGTCTACAACCAAGATTGGAATGCTGGAGTCACCAAATACTATAGAAAGTGGACTGTTACAACCTCCTTGTTGTCAAGACTAACATCCACCTTGAATAACCTTATTGGAATTCATGTCACACTAGGCATGACATAAATATTATATCCCAAATTTTCATCCTAGATAATTTAAGTAAACCTTATCAAATTTGGGATAACATGGAACTATCTCTACCTATAGACAAGCTAATACAAGAGATAGATCTCTATATTTGAAAGGGATGCTTCCCTTGACCTATATTTTAAGTTCACACACTACAATACACTAATAAATATTGGAGGTGAAAATGGAATAAGGAAACATAAATAAAACTAAAATAATGAAGGTGATACATAAAAGATAAGTCCACAAAACACACTTGCATTTGTACTAAGAAAGAAGACTACTAAAACTGACCTCAACTGAATGTTATTATAGCATAAGTGTTTATACATGGAGGTAGATTAATATGCATATATAGAAGTGGGTTAAAAATATGTATGATATTAGACACTAATAGTCTCTCTCACACTTCAAAAAAAACTTAACAAACACATACACTTCATGATACTTATTATAAGAGATACTACTACTCACACAATGCATACAAGAACATAATGGAAGCAAGGAAAAGACATTAATCACTTGTCATATAATTACACTACTTGAAATACTTAGGAAATAGTTGAAAATAAAAAATAAACTTTAGAACTTTATTCAAAGATAAATCAAGATGTCAAACTAGTAGGGCTTCACCATAACAATTATGGATTCCTTTTACAACGTGAATATAACTTTAATATGTAGAGTATAGGAGAGGAGACAAAAGAAGTGAAGTTAAAGAGTCACAAGGACAAGTGTCAAGACTTAGGAACCTTTTAAAATGAAATAAAATTAATTGGAAAATATGTGATGAAGTCTTTAATGATAAGTTTCCATCATAAATTTATCATCTTCTTGAGGTTGGCATAGAGATCTTAATTAGCCTTCTTGAAATAGTTTACTTGATAAAGAGTCACTTGACAGTCCAAAATTACCTTTGGAAGTTGTTGACACATGTTTATTGACTTTGGAATTTGGAAAAATATTGTGATATCCCTTATATACCCCTCAAGTGATGAACTTATCTGCACCACTTGTCATTTACTCCCTTATAATTGATCACTAGCCTTCTACGCCTAATTCAAACACTTGTCACTTAAGTGACCTTTAGATGCTCATGGAGATTAATTTAAAGGGTTTTAGATGAATCATCAAGGCCTTATTTGTCTTATGTTATATCAAATAGACTTCAAGAGACTCATTATCACACTTCTCACTATCACACTAGGTTGTCACTCACTTTCTCACTATTCTATCTAAGACTACCTACAATGATTGACTTAGCAGAGGGGTTTAAATGTATGAAAAAGGTGAGTATTGAGTTTTAATATTTTAAACACATCTTTCACACCGTACACAATAAACTTCACTTATCAATTCCCTTTTTTACCTATATAACAACTCAAATCCTATAAGAAACCTTGAAATAGGCCTATCTGTATAAGTGATAGTAAAAAATAATTGGGTGTAAAGGATATTGAGAGAGTCCCAAATGGATCCAAAAAACTTTAATTTCCACTTGACCCCTCTTGGATGTATAATACTTAATATCTTCTTCATTAGGTTCATAGGAGGGTTTTAGGAGGGTTAGGTTCTTAGTGATTATTCATAAAGGTTAGACGTTTAAAATTTGAAACAATCCCATAAATTTTGAGTTAATGAACCTCCTAAACTAACCATAAGCTACTGAGGTCCCATGTAATTTGTTCATATAGATGTGATTGAAAGAAAATGGCTTGTTGAGCTCCTACTTGCATTATGGGTACCCCTAAGGTAAATTTAGGCTAAAATGGCCAATTTTACATTGTTATCTACAAACCAATGGGTCTTAAAAACCTTATGATCTAAATTAAAGGATATCACATGGTTTTGAAATAATTATTTATTATATGAGTGAATTTATAAGCCATTAGGGTCCATGTTCAATTTTTAGGCTTAATCTGCAAGACTATGTTTTTGAGCACATGGTCACTTGTGAAGGTTACCAGTGACTATAGGGACTATTAACACATATTTTAACCTTAAATTTAAATATATTAGTCATCCAAAAATTCATTCAAGTCTCTTCAACATCTATTCACCATCTTTGTATTATGCCTGCAAGTTGTGTTACTTATATAGTGCCTCTAGTTTGAGACTTAATAAAGAATACTTACCCTATTATATTAGCATAATTAAGGACATGGAGGTATTTAATAGTTCATGAGGACTTTTTAAAAAAATCAATTATCAATCCTTTAATATGCTTATGGAGGCCTCAACATCTCAAAACATCAAGACTAGCTTTTAGGTCTGTGTACCATCTATAGGGTTTATTGACTGTGTATGAGGTTTGAAACCAGTTTGGTTCACTCTTTATTATTATTTATTGACTATAAAAAACACATGAAAATGTGATAATAATTTTTTTTATTGACTTATAAATTCAAATTACATGTTAAACCTTTTTTTATTGACCACCCATGGATCTCTCTTTAGCTTGAACTAGTTTGGGTACTAAGTCAGACTGTAGGTGTGCATTAGAGAATTTGAAATATTCTTGTAAGTGATATTAGAGGTCTAAGCACTATAATTAAAAATTAAATATTATATTGAGGTTAATGAGGACCATATCACATCTATATGGACTCATTTCATTCCTTGGAAATATGCTCTCATCCCTCACTATCAACACACTAGGTGTTAGTTGCAAGTTACATTGCTTAGATTCATTTGGGCCTAAAATCATTGTAGCTCTATGAGCATATTGAGTAAAACTTGTCTAAATTGAATACCAATCTATCCTTATCTCTCTCAACCACAAAATATCCCTCTTACATTGACATGTTACTACTAAGCCTAAGATGCAAGGAAATAGCCATTATACTTACATAGGCCTCATCAACCTTCACCAAGAGATGGCATTTTGTGATGCAGAATCCTCTTTTTGAAAGATTAAAGTAAGTCATCTCATTTGTAGATTTATCTTAATCTATGAACATAGATGACTATGCATGATCTTGGATTGCCTTTCCAATCATTATCCAATCTATTTGAATGGCCCACTCTTACTATTGTTACCTTGACAATCTTCTCAAAAAATTGAAATTCTAACCTCATCAATATGACTATTCAATGCCTATTTCCAACTAGCTGTAGATGCTCTTTTTGAATAGTTGATTGTGCTTTGGGTTTTGATAAGTTTATAAACCCTAAAATACTTGAGTACTCCATTCAAGTCTTAGAAACATAAATGGCATGTCTCTTAGGTTTTGGAGAGTCATATAGCTGTTTGTATAGACCTACAAGTGATTGTAGATGATTGTCATATTGAATTCTAACTGTGTGTATGATTTCAATCTTCAAATCCACTTGTTTTCAAGTGATTTTAAATTTCCATTTGTCTATTATATTCTTTTAAACCATCACCATGTACTAAGATATTGAAAATAAGTATGTCACCTTTGATCTGAATCTACTCATAGGAGAAGAAACACTACAATTTTCAAACACTTTCTTGAAGACCATGATGGTGTTTATTTCTAACAAAATGAGATGATCCTATTTACCCTCCATGACCACACATTCCAAAAAAATTTAAAGCCATATGATAAGAATGAA
This sequence comes from Torreya grandis, assembly GCA_037957365.1. Classification (NCBI taxonomy): domain Eukaryota; kingdom Viridiplantae; phylum Streptophyta; class Pinopsida; order Cupressales; family Taxaceae; genus Torreya; species Torreya grandis. The sequence continues at coordinate 2,205,094 of JARHVA010002707.1, read as the reverse complement.
AATACTCTTCAAGAACATATGCATCACTTGGTTTACTTAGATCAATGCAAATAGATAAGAAAACCAAGATGTTGGGGATGTGCAGGTAGCTTGAAAGTGATAACAATCTAAGTTATTATTCATGAAGTAAAAACCATCAATATAGAAACCATTTCCATAAAATATAAGTATAAAGTTACTCTTAACATCCATGAAGTGCACTCACCTCAATTCTCCTCCTCATGTTTGTACTAACAAAAAATTGTTTGACCTTATTATTTTTCCCAAGAGAGTGATGAGAGAGAAGAACTAGTTTTTGTCATTTTTAGAGTTGTCAAAGCCACCTTATCCTAGAAAAGACTTATGAGGATATGAAGAGACCATTTTAAAGCCTTTACATGTTCTAGATGTGTCATATAGTTTGTAAAACATTAGAAACTACCCTTTTTCCAAGTGGTCTTCTTTTTCTTAGATTGGACCTACAACATGTCAGTTTCAAAACTATTCTCTAACATTCCCTGACATGACATATATTAGGTTGAGATTTGAGATTTGTCCTTTTGGTGAAAACCTACATACAACTCCCTTAGAGTGACCAAAAGGTGGAAAAAAGGGATATTGAGACAAGATGATCAATATGACAAAGGTTAGAATATATTGTATACCTTATTAATGACCATGTGAACATATTAAACCTAAGACTACTTATTAAAAATTTGAATATGCAAGGGGGTTTGACCAAATTTGACTTAGGGTAAAATTTAATCAACAATTCCTATTACAAGTATTCCAAATAAACCACAAAACATTCAAAGATGGGTTCCAAAAATCCCCATCCCTCTTAATGTTTCTTCATGACCACATAATACTATTATACATATGTAAAACATTACATATTCTATGGTGACAAATTTTGCACCTATACATTCTCCTTGGCAGTACCACAAATTTATTCCATTAGGTTCTTAGTGGAGAGATACCTATAACCATCCATTGAATGACATCATAGGATAGTTCTTTCTTTTTAAATAATCCAAAAATACAAAATAAAAACAAAAAAAACTTCAAATATATCCAATTTGTTTTCTATCATTTATAGTTTCTATTAACTCCTTATCATATATGTTGTGGGTTCCAAGTTGGTAGATGTCATCTCATTAATTTTCTATATAAATATGTGTTTCAAACATAATTTGAGTGTGTTAAAGGCATCCAAAGATAAATGATCTATTCCTATACAAATTTTGAGCCTTACTTAGATACTCATGTCATATATACATTGGGGGAAATGATTCTTTGATCTTGATAAACCTAGGTTATATGGTTCTATTATCACTTTATATTATCATATTTGAACTTACATACTTACACATGCCTTATTCATGCTTATATATTTCACAATGTAATTGATATGATATGTGCTTGACATGTTTTTTGAACACATATATCTAAGGGCTAGTATGCTATGTTTATGTTGGTGTCTTATGCTTTTATTTTATGTACTTATTTGAGTGTCTTGTGTTACTTTTTGAGAATTTGAATATGCTCCATTATTAAAGCATTCATTCCTTTGTTTTTATAATTTTATATTTAAATATATCATTAATTATTATCTAGACATTTTCATATTTCATTCCTTTCTTTTTGGACATTTTATTAAGTCATGTCCATTCAATTATGCGACATGTGAACATGTCATTTATTTGAGGTCTCCTTCAACCATTATCTTTTGATTTACTTTTGAGTGCTCTTGCACATGTGTTTGATTTCTTGATGATCTTGTACTATTACTCTCTAGATGTTTCCATGATCTATATAATCCATAGTAGGACTTGATGTGATCACATTTTATGCACTTCAATGATATATCTACTTAGACATTTTAATCCTATATAGTACATGGTTCATACATAGATTATTAAATATCTTATTCTTTTGAGTTAAGGTAACTACTAATTTCTACTCCCCCTAACCTTAAAAGGTGGGGAATATTAGTGGGGGCATGCCATTGAGGCATGCATTATAAATTTTTCATAGTTTAAAGATTCATATATAGGAGGGTCATGTTATGGAAAAATGTTCTCCATACTTATACCAGCTCTCAGTTTCAAATTTTAGTGGGCGCGCATTCTAGAAACAATTATTCACACTTACACAATTATAAATTAGCCAAATTCATAGTTATATGATTTAGATACATAGTTGTGGAAGAATTATATACACTAATACCATTATTATACCCATTTTATAGTATGAGACATACATAAGGTGCATATGCTATGTAAAAATCACCTAAATTACAAAGTCAAATCAGTTTTCAAATTTCAAACACTTCTACAAACCTTAATTCACTAGGTCGTACTATTATTGTATTGATCCAATCTATTGAAGTAGTTGGTTCACTTTTTTTGTTTGTTTGAGGTGATTAAATCACTTAATCTTTCAAAGTTTATAGGTTAAAATTGATTACATCATCCAACCTTGGTAGATTTATAGTTGACTTGTTTTACTCATACTCACCAAGTTATAAGTATGATTTGGCTACATGGTTGAGCTAACCTCAACTATCAGGTGGAAACTCTATTGAGTATTATCATTAATGTTGAATATGCATCTTGTGAAAGTAGATGTAAAAGGTGTCATCAATGTCAGAGGTGCATCTTGTAAAAGTAGATGTCAAAGGTGACTAAGAATAGTTGGTAGTATGTGATGTGACAAGGTACATCAAGAGAGTTTTTTCATGAGATAGTTTGAAGGAAACTAATGCCTTATGGTTTCATGAAGGTATATGTCATTGATGATGAAGTGCATAGGAAGCCTAGAAAGAGTTTAGTCATGAGATGAATAGGTATGTGCATGAAAAAAAGATGAACATAGGCATGTGAAGGGTTTTTGGCACTATTTGATCATGAGATAAATTCATTAAAGCATTCATTAGAGTTTAAGGGTGAGCCTATAGGGGTAGGACCTTCAGACTAAGCCTACACCTAGACCTATGTTAGACCATGCTTAGAATAGTGAGGCATGAATATCAGATTTTCAAAGAAAGTATGCATATGTGAGAATGGAAAGAGGTAAGATAAGTTTTTTTAGGCATTTTTACAATGTTTGAGGTCATGGTTTGAAGGAAATTACATGAAACACTATTTTAGGCCTTCTCAAGTTCACAAAATAAGGTCTCAAAACTAGAAAAATACTTTAAGATGTTCATTGGCATGTGTAACCTCTTTATGGGACCTAAGTTGTTAAGGAGAGATGGGGAAGGGTCATAAATAATATCTATAAGTTTTGGATTCAAGGGGAAATCCTTTATGAATAATCATTAACACCAAAATCTATGTTAAACCTCCCTAAAAATATAATAAGGACCTGATGTGAAAGATATTATTTAAATAAGTTCATAATGGATTAAAATGAATATAAAAGATATTTTATCATGTATTCAAATCTCCAAGGTACCTCCAAGTGATGGTGGTTAGTCAAATGAGAGAGAAAATGCATATATACAAGCTTGTTTGTTAAGAAGTTATTGTAACCATCAAAATTTGTATTGACCAAGAAAATAAAATGGATGTGATAATAATATATAGAATAATTTTTCATGTCCATAATTATTTATTGATATTTTTTTATCCTTTTAGTGTTATACTTTAGTCATCGAAGTTAGCCAGTTGTAGATAAACCTAATAGTGCAAATAGTGCTAAACCTAGACAGAGATGAGAAGATGGATTTGAGAGTTTGAGCATGTTAGATTAAAGAAAAAAGTGAATGAAGAGTTTATTTATGTATTTTAATTAATTTTCATGCTTGGAACAATTTTTTTAGGTTAGTGAATATGGTGAAAAAGTTACTCATAAAATGACCTGTTTGGTTCATAAAAGACTATGTGATATAAGGTTAAGAACTTGGTATGCAAGACCAATATTTTCAATTATAACATATGATATTTATATAAAATGATATTTTATATATATCATATGACAATTTAAATTCATAATGATTCATCATAAGTGTCTACACAAGTGTTTGAGGTCTAAGTCACCATGACTAATTTTTGAGGTTAATAGGCAGTTCTAAGTGAGTGAGTTGTAGAGATGTTCTTAAGCCTTTATATCCTAAGTGAAAGTGTTCCAATAATTTAGTGATGATATTTATCTCATGTATAACCTATATAAATATTTTTTTTTGTCATATTTCAATATATTAAGGGTGTTTAAGCTTCATTTTTGTAAGATAGACTTTTGAGGTACACTGCCTAATAGGATAGTTTGTCCTAAAAGAGATTTCATGGTAAAAACAAAGTATAAAAGTATTAAAAAACATGTATAAGGTAAATAAAGGTAATTATATAAGTTATTAAATGTTTTTTTATTGTTTTATAAGGCCATTTAGGCCCAAGAGGATTAAGCTTTGACTATAAGATGATAAACCTAATGTAATTAGGTCTCTATGAGACCTAAAAGAGAAATGAGGCCTAATTGAGTTATTACAAACCAAAAGGGGTTAAAATTTAATGTTAATAATGTTTTCAAATATTTTATAATATATTTTATATGTCTGACCTAAGAGGTTTAAGGTGTGTGTCTGACCAAGTGGTGTGTGACCATGAGACATGTATATATACATGGTGGTTTAGGCCTATTTGGTATGTAAAAAATTGATGAAAATAAAATATTTATTGGTAGATAAGAAGGAAGTCTTGAAATGATACCATAATATAAGATAATATGTGTGGTGATCAACATTCGTGAGGTGGAAGAGTTGGTACTTAATCACCTAGGGAGTTGGTGATTCCTTGAAAGCAAGTGCTTACTAAAGCCTATTCAAGTGGGTGCTTGACTTATTTGGGGTTGGTGCTCCAAGTTGAGTTGGAGATAAAAAAAATTTGATATTTTATTTTATATTAATTTGTTCCATTTATATATATCATAGTGTGTTTTCTTCCCCTTGAGGGTTTCCCACTCATATGTGTGTTTTCTAGTGTTATGCTCATCTAAATGATTCTTTATGCATTGCTAGATCTCAATATTGATTTCATAATTCATGAATGATTGATATAATTTAAATAAATTTTTTGGTTCATATATTCACCCCCCATATTATTGATTTTGATTCAAATAATTGGTATCAGATCTTAGTCCTTTGAAGCAAGCCTAAACAACTTGAAGGAGATCGTAGAAGCACAAACATGTCTAGCCATCAAGTACAAGGAGGTTTTTCAACCAATAAGGATCCTCTCTTTAGTGGGACTAACTATGAATTTTTTATCATTAGAATTAAGACCTATATAATGTACTTGGGATATAACATATGTTAATCTATTTTTGATGTATTTTACCCACCTTCTACACCACCAACTGTTGTAATAGGCAAGAACATAAGTGAGGACAACTCTAAGGAAATGATTGCCATTCTATGTGGCCTTTCAGAGGTAGAGTTTATAAAGGTCATGTATTTTGATACAACCAAAGTTATTTAGCAAAATTTGTAGAAAATATATTAAGGAAACACCAAAGTCAAGTTGGCAAAGTTTTAGATCCACCAAAGGTAGTTTGAAAGTCTAAGAATGAAGGATGATGAAAAAATTTCATCTTATCTGTTAAGATTAGATGAATTGATAAATGTCATCAAAGGTCTAGGAGCATTGGAAGAATCAATATTAGTATAAAAGGTATTGATATACATGACATCTATGTTTGATTCAAAGGTGTCTACTTTGGAGGAGATCAAATATCTTAACATACTACAGATGGATGAGCTTCATGGCATCTTGACTACCTATGAAATGAGAAAAAGTGATGGAATACCTTAAAGAATGAAGATAAATTTAAATTTGAGAAAAATCCACAAGGTAAAAAGGTTAAGGATGAAGTTTATATAGAGATTGATTATGAAAAGCTAGAAGCCATGTTTATCTAAAAACTAAGGAAAGTATCAAGTAAGTATAAGGAAAAATTTCTATTCAAGTGATTTAAATATGGTAAAATTGGTAATTTTACATTTGAATGTCTTAACAAGGATAAGAATGAGCATTATGGAGAACATGATAAAAATAATGGTGATGATAAGAAGGTATATGAGCCTGATAAGAGAAAAAAGGGTTTTAGGAAGTATGAAGGTAAGAAAGGGTCATTCAAGAACAAGAGAAGCTTCTATACCAAAGAAGACAATAGCTCATCTGATGTAGGTAACACAAGTACATTTGATATGATGGTGATAGTAATGATCATGATAATAATCAAACCTTATTCATGTCTATATAAACAAAAAAATGAGGGTTTTTCAAAAGCAAAAAGTCTTATGGATGATGAAGAATTAGATGAAGAAGAGGTTGATGTGAACCTTGAGGTAGAACTGGTGATTTCTCTAGAGGAGTTGAATTTCTAATGAAAGAAGAATAAAAAACTAAGATCATTGGCTAAGATTTATAAGGAACAAATCAATCTCTTTGAAGGGAGACTAAGTAATAACACCAATGAACATGAAGAGATCATCAAATAGTTAGAAACTTAGATTGAAATTATCACTACAAGTCTTAATACCAAGGAGGAAGAGTGCATCAAGTTTGGAATAAAAATGAAATCCTTGAAGGTAGACTTGAATCAAGCAATAGTCAAGTTGAAGACACATAAGAAATTTGAAAAGAGTACTGAAGTCCTTGGTGATATTTTGAATATTAAAAGGTCTCCACATGAAAATATAGGTCTTGGGTTTAAATAAGATAAAAAAGAAAACAAGGAGAATTAGACCTCAAAGACCTATGCAGAAAATCTAAAATCCAAGACTAAAATTGATCATCAATAAGTCAAGAATATTACAAATTATTCAAGAGAAAATAAAAGTAAAGTTACATCATTTGACATAAAATAGAAAAGGTATGTGAATTCATTCAATGATTACTATTTATCATACAATCAATATGGACATATAGCTATAGATTGTAGACATTATGCAAGAATCAATTCCTCATAGAAGAATAGGTTGAACCCATTTAAATAGTATAAGTAGAATACTATGTTATAATTATGATCATTGAGGACATCTTTCAAGGGATTTCAAGCTAAGGCATATGAAGAAGATTAGTTAAGACAAGAGGTTATATAGTCATACCACTGGGAAATCGATCAAGAAGTTAGACCCTATGGACAAGGTGAAGGAGGAGAAGAAGACTAAAGGTGAACAATCTTTGCTATCCTAGACTACATTTCACATTCAAGATGAAAACATGAGATGGTATATAGATAGTGGTTATTTAATCCACATCAAACAGGGGACAAGCTCAAGTTCATCTCATTAAAGAATAATGCTAGAGGAATAGTGAGATTTAGAGATAATACAACTACCAATATAGTTAGCAAAGGTATCTTGAGTTTAGATAATGGGAATACCAAGATAGATAATTTGTTATATTTGGAAGGTTTAAAACATAACCTACTTAGTTTAATTCAAATGTGCAGCCAAGGACACACACTAACTTTTCATGCTAAAGGGTGTGAAATAAGGAGTGTTTCAATAAATTTAAGCTTACATTCCAAGAAAGGAAGAAGAAAGAAACTAGATATGGGTATGGTATAAAAATTTTCTTGGTTGTGCACACATTGAATCAAATGATTGTAGAGAACTCCTCTTTGGCTTAGGAGGATGACTTGCAAATAAGACAACACTAAATCAAATTATTGGTTATATAAATAGTTGGGTGGATTGCCTCATTCTAGCCAGATATCAAAAGTAAGAGCTTCCTTGGGGGTTATCAATCCACACATTTTAAGTAATTAAGTTTGTGAAATAGAAGATAAAGTACTTCATAAATCACAAAAAATACTGAAATGTAATATAAGAAATGCTTGATCAATAAGTAGACTAAAATGACTAATATAACAATAAGTGGGTCAATACTAATGCTAAATAGGTTAGGTGTGGTTTAGAAAATGGTTATGGGTTTTATGAATAGGTAGAGGAAAATAAAGTTGGATTTGGTTGAGGGTAAGTGGGTGAAAATAGCTTGCTATTATTTTTTACCATAGTGACTATCAACAATTGGTATGATCGTCAATGGTTGAGGTGATCGTCAGTGGTCAAGATGATCATCAAAGGTTGTTATATGTTAGGTCTGACTGATAAAAATATTAGATTGATGAGATCATAGAAGGTAATTTTGGGAGATTAGTTTATACTGGGCTGATTGTGAAATGGAAACAAAGTAATTAGCAAATTGAAAATAAATACTTAGTTTTCTGGTGGTTGATCGGATGAATGGTTGAGGTGGTTGGTACATTGATGGAGTTTGGCATGATTTTAGAGTAACATTAGTTGGCTATTAGATGAGGGGTGGTGGAAAGTCGGCTATCTAATATGATGGTTAGGTTGTTGGATTGATGGAAGAAGTGACCTACAAAGAAACTCTAGATGTAAAAGTTATTGAAGTCATGGATCCCTTTTCACCTTCTACTCCTCTTTTCTTATAGGAAGGAAAGAGAGGTGAAACAAGATGTTAACAAAGGGCCCAACTTACTATCTGATTCTAACTTTGACAAGCATGGGATCTCACACAAATTAGATGATCTAATTATATAAAGCAAGTCAAACTGAAGGGTTAGTTAAATTGGTTTAGATGGTGGAACCTAACTATCAATGATTAGGGGGCTGTTGATGGTTAGGGTGACCATCAGTAGTTGAGGGTTAAGGCCAAGTTGAGTTAAAAGGTGGGTTAAGTCATTAGGTCAAACTAACTAGTGTTAGGTAGGTTTATTGGTTGAATAGTCTAGGCTGGGCCCAAGGGGGTCTTGAGGTGGTCTAGGGGAATTATGACATTTAAGACCATTGTGTGTAGATTTTTGGTGTCTATATTTCCCCCCTTTTTTAATGTAGTTTATATCAATGAGCTGTAAAACAAAGATAGAGTATGGGTCAAAGGTTCTATTGCCTTGAGCATGGGAGGAGTTGTTCCCCCTCAAACTAGGATTTGATGAGGTGAAACAAAATTGGGTATAGGTTTGATGAGTGGGTGAGTTGGTAATTATAAATGGGTGATAGGTTGGGCACTAAAGAAAAAACATGTTATAAAGTGCAATTGCCAAGATTGTGCATTGACAATGTTGCCATAGTTGGTAAAAATTAAGGTCAATACTAAGAGGATAAGGGACAAGTGGATCATGTGACCACATTTAGGTGTGGTGGTTGGGAACACTCATAAATACAAGTTTTCTAGGCAAGGTGTGTTTTTTTGTGGGTATCTAAAGTAGGAAGTGCTCCCAGGAAAAACACAAACTAGGTTGGTGAATTCATGGGTATCTGAGGTAGGAAGTGTTTTTGATAAGAAACTAATTAGTTGGGTATGTGAAAGGTAGTAAAAGTTCAAAAATTTCTCAACATGGCAATTATTTTCATTAGGATAAAAAAGACTAGGTAAAAGTCATCAAAAATCACATGTTAATTTGGGCCAAAATAGACTAATGGTGAGGTGATGTGGTGGGTGATTGATGGAGAAGGTGATCTCCATGGGTGGGTACTAGGTGTGGGTGCCAAAGAAAAGTGATTACTAAAGATAAAACTAAAAAAAGTTTAAGACCATCAATGGTCAGGCATCTTGAAGTCCACTATTGGTAGTCAGGTATAAAACCCTAAATGGGTGTAGGTAAAAAGTGAATCTAAGGGCTATTTCACTCATTTGAGCTTATTGACTTTAACAACTTGTGTCTTGGCATTTTGTGCAAAAGGTCGCTGATGATGATTACTAATGATTGGTTGTTGGGTTGGATTACTGATTGGGATGAACAGACTAATGAGGATATAGGTTGGGCATAATAAGGCATGTGATCAAATAGTGGGTCCCCATATTCTTCCTCAATGATGGTCAAGGAATGAGGTAGGGGATGCATGACATTAGTAATTTAGTTATGATTTGACATTACATTTGACTTTAGTTAATTTGGTATTGTATTTTTGGTTGGGTTTTGGGTTTTGACCTAGTTTGAGGTTTTGTATTATTTTAAGAGAAATTTACAAGTGAAAATTGAAATTGGGAGGGTAGGTAGGTTGGGGCTAGGGTAGAGGGAAAATTTAGGGTAATTAGTTGTTTAATTTGGGTATTTGGGTGGGTAGGGTTTGGGATATTTCCATCGATGGTCACATATAGTGACCATCAATGGTCATCCCAACCTTTGATGGTTGATGACCATTGGTAAAATCCTGACCATCGATGGTGTTAATGGCCATCGGTGGTCAAACAAGTGCCAAAGTGTTGTGATAAAAGTGAAGTTAAGTTATTTAATATTTTTGAATTATTGAATGTTTTAAAGTTTGTTGAATGGGGTGTTAAGGGTAAAACCTTAGGTAATAGTTTTAATGTTATAATAATGGAGGAGGTCAAGGGTGGAGGTGAAAGAGAAGGGGTAATGGTTAAATACTTTTTTATTAGGGTGTAGGGTGATAGGTTATGGTTTAAGGGTTAAGGGTAGATAAGAAAAGTTAATAGTCTAAGTTAATAGGTAAAATAGTATAGGGAACTAAGGTTTTTGCTATCAAACATTTATAGGCATGGGAGTAGATTCAGATGTAGGATCAGGTGCCTCATATTTTCCTTGAGATTCACCTAGGGATGACTATAGTGGATTGGGAACACATGGAGGAGGTAGGCCTTGGAGTGATGTTGTACTACTAGCATGTGCCATAAGATGAAGTGATGATCATGGCCCTCATTGAGAGATGGGATATGACCACAAACACTTTTCTTCCACCTACTTGTGAGATGAGGATCTTGTTAGAGGATGTTCACAAGATCACTTGATTACCTATTTAGGGTGAGCTAATTTATCACATCAAGTAAGAGGAGAGAGATGAGATCTGAGAGCTACTATATAGAGATTACCATGATCTTGTCAAATGGAATGTTAGAGGATTTAGTTACACTCCACTATATCAGAGAGCAAGGGATGATATGAGGTTGATTATAATGATGATGATGGTGGTATCATGTTTTGATGTACTTGATTCAAGAAATAGGAGGTTTCCCTATATACTACTAGGGGTATTGGTTGAGATGTTGCTAGGTCATATAATGTTTGGTTAGGTGCCTATATTACTAGTGTAGATATATAAGGAGCTATGGGATTTTAGGGATCATAGGAGATATGGCATCAACATCAAGTTTTTGCTACATTACTGGGCATATAAACACATTCAAGTTTTATGGCCAATGGGGCTTCAATGGGAGGGTTATGCCTAGATGGACCCCATAGTTAGATTCATGAGGTGGAGAGATGATTTGTATCTATTAGGAGTGGGTGGAGGGGTGCACAACATTAATATTTTAAAGGTGCATTGGAGGCATTGGTTATTAGTGACATGATCTAGAGGCCATACATTAGGTTTTTGGAGTGGGATGGATTTAGGAAACACACATTATCCTTGTATAGTTATAGGTAAATCCTTGGTAGGTAGGATGGGGAGGTAGAGCTCATCTCATTTGATAGGGTGCAGAGATACTTTGGTCTAGTTTAGGGTATCCTAGGTTCATTCTCAAGGTATAGGCATGAAGATGCAGAGGTCCTAATTCTTGATCTATAACCAATCTAGATGTTACTTGATCATGAGGAGTTTCCAACTAGGGTTAAGATAGATGATGAAAGCTCTGTAGATGGCTACCTTACATGGTACCAGATACTATATGTGGTAAACTATATTAACGATGATGATGGTGGTAGATAGCTTATGGATGTTGACCTAAATGGTAGAGGTTAGTAGGTATAGGTATAGGGGGTTACCCCAAGTGCATAGGTAGGAGTGGTGTTAGCCACAACACATGCTTAGGTGGTAGTTTTATAAGGTCATCTAGTAGTGGCATAGGGTCAAGTGGCTATAGTTATGAGTGAGAAGAACTAGGCTAGAACTTCACTAGCCTTAGTTACCCAAGAGAGAGACTCCCTCAAGTAGACTAGAGGAGGATCTAAAGCACCTAAAAGACCATCAAGCGCCATACCTATGGCCCAATATCTAGCCATAGTGAAGGAGTTATGCTATTATGAAGCCACAGTCCTGAGACATTATTTAGATGAGCCCCAATGGGGTGAGTATAAAGCTAGTTTGGTAGGTGGTGTTAGCATGGTGACACTAGGTCAATGGGCTACTTCTGTAGGTGGATAGGAAGGGACCTTGGGAGGATAAGCACTAGGAGGTAGTGTTTCCCTAGGAGATAGTGGTGCTCTAGGGGCATAGTCATGACATAGTTATGAGATATCGTATTTTGTTGTATATCATTTTGATACTAGCTTACAAGCTGATGTGGTGAGATGTACATTTTGAGAGAGAGACATGTATATTTCTATATATATTATTATGCTATTGAGGATAGAATCATGCTTTATAGATATGATCCTTGTTTTATTTCTTATCATTCATGGTTTACTTTAATGTTTATGATGTGATGTTCATATTGATCATTGATGATGTTATATTTATTATGGTTGTGATATGGATATGGTTAGGCTCATGAAGACATTGATATATATTCATCTTAACTAGGCATATGATGTTCATATTTATCATTGATGATGTTATATTGATTATGTTTGTGAAATGGATATGGCTAGGCTCATGAAGACATTGATATAGATTCATCTTAGCTAGGCATGTGATGCCTTTTTATTTATATTGATGATGATGCTTATGACATTTATGGTTATGATGATTTTTGTTCAAGCTAAAATTTAATGATTATATGATGATGATGTTTGTTTATTGATTTATTATTCATGGATGGTTTGATGTTAATACAATATTTGATGGATATGATAGTGATGTTTGTTATCACTTATGATATATGTTGATATAATGTTATGATCATGATTATTTTTGCTTAAGGTAAAACACATAAAGTAAGTTGAAAATCAACACTAGATGTGAGAAAGATATTATAATCAAGAGACAAGATGGCTAAAGGAATATATCAACTAGTCATGAGAGGATAAGAAGAGGGTATGATGTATATTCTTTGGCAAGGACTAAAACAAGACTGAAGTTGGATTGGCTTAAGGAACATAATCCCTTTGAATGCTTCAAATTAGCATTCATTAGTTGGTTAAAAGGTGTCTTGATCACATTATGTCAAGTGAGATCAAAATACCTTGCTTATAGTGTGTAAAGGGAAGATGGATGAAAAATGGAACCTTCTTATGAGACTGATATGCCTCTTCCATAGGTTATTAAAAATTTAATATAAATAAGTCTATGTCATATAAAGTATGTCATATAAAGTGTAGACTGATTGATGCAGGAAGTCTACTCACAAGAGCTGATTACAACTTTCAAAATTATTGATTATGACAGCCTATTATAGCTTTCAAAATTCTTTATTTTTTTTTACTTTTGCTTGATAATGGGTCTTTTGCTTATATTTATAATACTTAGAGGGTTGAGGAAGTTGATCGATGTGAGAAGATTCCAAGAAATTACTTGCTTTGATAAATTATTTACTTAGCCATCCTTCAAGGGAGTGGTCTAAGTTTGCATGCTTTGTTTAATCCCTTTGATAACTATCCTTCAAGGGAGTAGTCTACCTTATTTTCAAAAAGTTTAATATATATTCAATATCTATCCTTTGAGGGATAAATATATGAATGTTAAGAATGATCCATGATTATTTTTGACTTGATTTTTTGCTTTGTTTGATTTTTCTTAACATAGACTTCCTTATATAGGCTTAAGGGTTTACCTTTATGAAGGCAAAACTAAAATCACAAGAAGGTTAATTAAGTGTAAAGAGGTTTACATGACAATGACCATGGGAATACATCTTATGAAAAAGTGTGTAAAGTACCATGATAATCATGCCATGGGTAGAGTTGTGGTACCCATTGTTCAAGATTAGGCTATGATTATGATAGATAATCACATGATTCAATTTTAATTGATAGCCCCTAAAATAGGGAGATGAATGTGGGTTGAAAGAAAGGGATAATATTAAGTTAAATAAAAGGTTATTTTCATCCTCTTTAACAAAAGAAAGGATGCAAATGCGAAGCATTGAGGGGCTCAGGTTTTGGGTTACCTTTGAGAGAAGATAACTAATAAGCTCCTGATCCATACTTATTGGTTATGATATAAGGTCTAAGCTATTTGAAAGTAAACTCACCACACTTTCTTTTCTCTGTATTGGTGACATGTTGATTTTATTTTAGGATGAGGTCTCTAATGTTGAATTCTTGTGCTTTAAGGTGTTTTTTATAAGCATGTTTGATTCAATCTTAATAGACATGAAGATGGGTAAGGGTAGCTAAGTGAAGCTCATCAAGTAGCTCTAGCTCAAGTAGAACATTTGTTTTTATAGGTGAAGAGAAGGAATTTGGACCTCAAGATGCAAAATGGCCTCCACTTTGAACACAAGAGAAAATGGTGTAGCACACATAGGGGTTTGAATGCTAGTTTAATATGGCCATAAGGTGAAGGGGATGTGTAAATACCAATCCCAACTAGATGCATTGAACATTTTAGTGAGTATGTTGTTAAGAGTTTTGTTACAGGCCTCTACCTATCCATTTATTTGAGGGTGATAGGGTAATGGGAAACTTAACTTAATATCAAAAGAATCATAAAGACCTTGGATTTTTTTTTAATAGTTACCATTATCGGTGATAATTTTATGAAGAACACCAAAATGATAGATGATGTGATGGTTGATGAAGTCAATAATATTTTATACCTTGGTTGAGACTAGAGGAATATCCTCTACCCATTTGGTAAAATACTCAGTTGTTGTGATGATAGGATGGTGTCACTATGAAGAATGGGGTTAATTTCAGCAATAAGGTCTATACCCCATTATGAGAAGGGCTATAAATTAGTGGATACATGAAGACTATGGATAGGCATGTGATGTAGATTAACATGTTTTTGACACTTAACACACTTTTTCACATAATCACAATAGTCTTAGTTAAGGGTAGGCCAGTAATAGCCAAGGTGAAGGATGAAATTAACCACAACAAGGCCACTAAAGTGTCCCCCATAGATCTCATCATGCATTTATTTGATAACATGAGAGGCTTCATGAAAATGTAGGAAAAAAAAGATGAGACCATCAAAGCTACATAAATAAATAATTCCCCCCATAATGGTATAACATGAGGTAATCTAGATAAATGCTATTTGATCATTCTTAGAAAGAATAGAGGGAATGATAGGCAAGTTTGAGATAGTTGAAGGTCTATTGATACCAAAGATCAAGTTGGGTCTCATCCACACTGAAGATTGTGGGAGAATCTAGTTTGATATAAGAAGGTTGGGTAAGTCTATGGATAATGATAGATATCTTAGAATCAGAGGGTGCATACATGATCTAAGAGGTTAGGGAAGCTATGGTGTCAGCAAAATTATTGGTAGATCATGGGGTTGATTGGATATGGTATCATTCTAATGATGTTAAGAATTCTTCAACTAGTTATTTGTACTATTACAAAACATCATTATTACACTGGTAAGAGACATTTATTTGATTGATAACTAGTTGAGAGTCACCAAATATGTTGATCATTTTGAATCCAAAGGCTAACATAGTTTGAAGGCCTATGACTAGGGCTTCATACTTAGACATATTGTTGGTACATTTGAAATATAGCTTGAAGGATAAAGGAAGAGGATCACTGTGAAGGGGGATAAGGATAATGTTGGCTC
Organism: Torreya grandis; assembly: GCA_037957365.1. Taxonomy (NCBI): domain Eukaryota; kingdom Viridiplantae; phylum Streptophyta; class Pinopsida; order Cupressales; family Taxaceae; genus Torreya; species Torreya grandis. The sequence goes on along the minus strand of JARHVA010002707.1, from coordinate 2,189,448 downwards.
CCCAACCATGTTGACACTTTGATGCATAAAAGAACATGGTTACCTGATAGGTGATGTCTAATTTAGAGAGGGTCATGATGGACTCATCAAGAAAATCAAGAGGATTGGGTTAGTTGTCTACCAAAGGTGCTTCAACCAATTGGTTGACAATGAATTTCCATTTAATTAACTTTTACTAAAGAAACTCAATGTCAAAATTTGATAAAGGCATGATCCACTTAGCCATACATTGGTTTTGGTATGACTTGGAGTGCATATAATTCAGTGGGTTAGTTTTGGTTATGACATAACTTTTATGGTTTAGAAGGTAGTGGCAGAGTTTAGTGGCCATGAAGACTAAAACAAGAATTTTTTTTGATATGAGTATACTAAGTCTCATACTCTACAAACATGTGGCTAATGTATTAGACAACTTAATATTTGTTTTGTTCATCTTGATGAGTAAGCATTGCCCCTAGGGAGTGGTTGGTGGTGGAGATATAAAGGTAGAAAAGTTGGTCATCCTTGGGAGGGGTGAGGATAGGTGGGGACAAAAGGTACTCTTTGAGTGAATCAAAGGCCTTTTGATAGTCATCATTCCACTTGAAAGAGACATCCTTCTTCAATAGGTGATGGAAGGTTTGGCATCCATCTAAGAGCTAAGAGATAAAGTGACAAATGGATTGGAGCTTCCATTACAAACTATGAAGTTACTTGAGTTTGATTAGAGTTAGCATGTTGAGGATGGATTTTATTTTGGTAGGATCAACTTTAATTCCTCAAAAGGAGATAATAAAGCCAAGGAGATTTCTTGACAAGACCCCAAAAAATGCACTTCTTGGGTTAAGGTAGACATGGTAATAGATGACTCACTCAAAGATAATTTTGAGAATGACCAAATGGTCCTTATGATATTTGGATTTCCCAAGGAGGTCATCTACATAGTCCTTAATAATTTTATGGATAAGGTCATGAAAGATATAATTCATGACATGTTGTTAGGTTATACCATCTTTATTTAGTCTAAAAGGCATGAACCTATAGTATAAGGTCCCCCACAGGGTGATAAAGGTGGATTTATATTGATCTTCAGGGGAAATTAGGATTTAATTATAACCTAAAAACCATCCATGAGAGATAACATCTCGTGTCAAGTTCTAAGATCAACTAGCTGGTTGATGCTTGGTAGAGGGAAGTTGTCTTTGGGGCAAGCAAGGTTGAGGTCATAAAATTCCACATAGATGTGTATTACCCCTATGGATTTGGTGATAGGTACAACATTCAAGACTCATTGGGAGTAATCAATGAGTTGAATGAAATTTATAGATAGGAGATGTTGAAGCTCTTCTTTGATGAGAAAGGTTATACGAGGGTGTATTCATCAAAGTTTCTACTTAATGGGCTTAGCATCATGGTTGGTGACTATGTTATGTGTAGAAATGGGTGGGTAAATTATTAGCATATTGCTATAAGACTAGGCAAATGGTATGCTGTGGTCTTGTAAGAAGGAGGAAAAGTCCTAAAATTCTATGGAATTTAGTGATTAGCTAATTTTGACAATATGGGGGTCCTCCAAACTACCCAAGTTTATATCCATCATGGATTCATTCAACATGGTTGAAGTTTATAGGGGCAAGGATTTATGGATTAAGGAATATGGTACACCAAGATAGGTGAGAATGGAATCATCATCATGACACTAAACAATATTAATGGTAGGAAAGTCATATCCTATCATCTTAGGATGGGTCAATGGGATGGTTATGACTTCCCCTTCCTTTTGATAAGTCAAGGGTCTGAGGCTGATCATGTTGATGAAAAAAAAAGTTATATGAGATGATGTCATCATCCTCACACTAAGATGGAGAAGAGTTTAATGAAGAAGGGATGTCTTCTTCCATAATGATGGTAGTAGGTAATTTAGTTTTCTCTATAGGTAGAATGAATTCAAGACAATGTTTGTCATGAGGTTTTCTAGTTTCAATTGAAATCAACTCATACAGCTTGTGTTCATATCATCCAAGATTAATTCCATTCTAAGCACACCAATGGAGGTATGTCTTGGCAAACTCTAATTTATCTAGATAGGAGAAGCTAGAGGTGAATGGTCAAGGTAAAAGAGAGGTGATGGGAGTGCCAAGGGGTTTATCAAGTTTTCCATAGATGAAATGGGTTTGATAGTTTGAAGGCCTAAAAGAGATAATGGTTATGATATTGGGGCCATAACCAGGTTGGTTGTCAAATTTTCCATACTCCTGGGGAGTAATGAAAGTGTCAAGGGTGAGGAGGAAATACTCCCCAAGTAAAAGACATTGGAATGTGGATTCCAAGTGGTCTATGGTGGGGATTTAGTTTGAGGGGATTGATGAGCTAGTAGATGCCTCATTGGTCAAAGGAGGTATGGCTTCATCTTTTATGGTTGAGGACTTATCTTGGGCTAATGAGGGTGTGATAAATGTAGGTAGGAGGATGTTGTTGTGTTGATAAGTCATGTTTCATGATGAAAAGGGACTTAGGTTAGCTTGTATAGTGAAAACATGACCTTCATGCTCAAATTTGATGTAATGATGAAGGGTAGAGGGTATACAACCCATGGAGCAGATCCAAGTTCATCCAAGAAAAAAATTATACTATAATTCACCTTTCACTACATAGAAGACTTTAGGGAGTGTGTGAGGTCTTAAAAATATATGAAGGACAATAATTCCTAGAGGAGTGGCCATGGTGTCATTTAAGGATTAGAGGATGACTGAGGTTTCAGACATGACATTATTTAGTAGTTTAAGTTGATCATAGGAATGGGAGGAGATGATATTAATGATATATCCTACATCAATCATGACCTATTTGATGCATGTTTGGTTGATTTAGGTGGTGATAAAAAGAGGGGGATATGGATCATCAAGATGGATATAAGGTATTTTTGAATCCTTAAAGGTGATAAGGTTGGAAACTTGAAGAGCACCAACAAAGGCTGCCAAAGTTTGAGGGTCTTTAGGTTAGATCTTGATTGATTGCAATGCCTTCATAATTTGTTGGTGATGATGAGGTGAGGTAGAAATCAATTCGTATAGGCTCATATTTACTGAGGTTTGGTCAAGTTGTTTGAGCACCACTCTCATGATTGATTTGGAGGGGTTGGATTGAGAGGTACCCAAGATAAATAACTACGGTTTGAGTGAAGGTGAAGGTGCTTGATTTTGACTTGGTTAGGAGAGGCAAGATGGGTATGTCCATGGGATAGACACTTTGGCCTTCCCCGTATCCTTTTGTTGAGCATGTGATTGTGTGACTACATGGATAGTATGGATAGAGGGAAGATTTGGGTTAGGAGATTGGTTTGATTCCTCATCACTCTAAGATGAGATTGGGGGAGTGGGTATGTGTAGGGTACTGGTTATTGTTTGTTAGAATAGTGGTGGGATCATGGGAGGCTCATTTGCTAATAGGTCATCCTCATCATAGAGCTAATATATTATGGTTTGGAGAGCTTTGTAATTACTTATGTCATTCTTAAGAGTCTTATGATAGGTGCATACTTGGTTTTCATTATACCAAATAGGTCTTGGACCTAGAGGGTGAAATGTTCTGATAGGAGGTAAGGTCAAGTAAGAGGCTTGTAGTAACCTTTGGAAAATAATTGAGTAAAACTTGGCTAGAGGTAGAGGGTTTTTATAGGTTTTGGCCTTGGTTGGTGAGATGAAAGTATTTTTAGAAATAGTTTTGGTGGTAAAGGTCTTGGGTAAGGTGGAATTATTAATGGGTGATTTTAGTTTAGGTAAGGAAGTTGATAAATTAGGGGTAGTAGATGCCAAGGTAGCTAGGTTGGTTATTGATGGCTTGAGAAAGATGGGCATGTCATAAATCAAGAGTAATGGGGTAACTAAAAGTGGTGTTTGGGTTCTGGTTGAAATAATTGGCTTCCTAATCAATGTAGAAGAATGAGGCCCCAATATAGAGGGCAAGGTTGAGAGAGGTAAAATTTTGGCTTTCAAGCCTTTGGTGGCTTTACATCCTTGGTTAATTTGGTTTGGTGCTTGATTGGTGGGTCTGGTGAGGTTAGCTCTAGTTTTAAGGATGGGTGATTAAGGATCTATGTGAGGAAGACACCAAGGTTTTTGGTTGGTTTGGTTGAAGTGATAGAGGATGATTTGGTTGTTTGGAATTTGTTTTATTTAGATGGTTGAGAATTGGTTGGGATGGTAGAGGTTATTATTAGTTTGGTTGATAAGATAGGGGTTTGGATAATAGAAGTCATGGTTTGGTCTACCAAATATGAGGGTAGTGGTTCCTATTTGGTGATGTAAGGAAGCCCCAATTTTTTCCAAAAGGTGGCTTGATCCACTTTAGGTTTGGAGACTAATTCCAATCTCTAAACTAGTGTAGAGAATCATTTATAGACTAGTCTTATTCCCTGGATAATGGGCTCAAAAGATAAACCCATAGGTTGAGAAAGGGGAATGGTGACCTATTCCTTTTACTCAATTAAGGGATGCAAGATTTGGATGGGTGGTTCTTGTATGAGAGGTAAAGATGTGGGGGTTTCCTCTTTGGGAATGATCTATAAAGGGGAAGTGAATTGCTCAATAATTGAGGGAGAAGGTAAAGTGGTGATGGTTGTTTGATTTGGTATGTTAGTTGAAGGAGGTCTTGATGACTCAACTACCTCAATAAGTGGAAGAAGGGAAAAGCTTACTTCCACAGTTTGGATCTAAGGGAAGAGAAGGTAAGTCCACTACCTCAATAAGTGGAGAGGGCAAATAACATGTATATTAGGTGGTAGGTTATTCAACAATGAACATGTTAAAAATCATATGATGGTATGGGAATCATGAGAACACTCAGCTTTATTGCTCTCATTTTTGGTAGGTGCATTTGTAGACTCTAAAAAACTACACATTCAGAGTTTTCAATGACTAAATACCTTGAGACCCCCTAAATAACCCCTAAACCTTTTTAAGATTTAAAAAACCCCTCTTAACCTAACTAAATCACTATTCTTCTAGTCAAATAATATTATTCAAAAGCACTATTTAAAAGTACTATTCACTATCACTAATCACTATGGGACCCACTATAACTATTATTGATGACATGGAATGTGACATGGTAAGTGACATGGAAGGTGATATGGCAAGTGACATGGCTTATAAGTGAGGTGGCTTGATGTGGGAAATCATACCCCACATGGGACCCTTTTACAAAGTGCATAATGATCTCATTTAAGCATCACATGGGTCCCCACTTGAAATATGGTGAATTTTCCTTAAGGAGGCCATAATTAAACATGAATTTTTCCTTCACACACAAAATTAGAATCCAAAATAAGATACATATCTCTTTAATGCTTTGAGAAATACAAAGAACACCCATTTTTAACTTCTTAACCCAAATGTGAATCCCTACCAACCCCATCTTTGACTATTCATGCACCACATAGAAAATGGAGCCACATTTGGTGTGTCACCTATTTAAGTGCTTGAATGAAGATAATAAATGGTGGTGAAAATTATTTAAGCCTCATTCAAACCCATGTGCATGATTCCCATTCAAAATTAGACCCATGTGCAAGATGGGAGACTTACTAACCCAAATGGGAATCCCACCAACCTCATCCTTGACTTATTTATGAGCCCCACATGGAAAATTTTTCCACATTTCATTATTCCCCTCTTTTTTCATGTTTTTAACATCAAATTCTATAAATACCCCCTCTCCTTCACCCAAGGTTAAGTTACAAGTGAGTCTTTGGTCATTAACATTTTGTCGTAGGTTTTTGAAGGAGGTTATCATTTTGGAGGTCATCATATTTTTAGAGGTCATAATAATCTTGGAAGGAAAATAATTCAAAGTAAGAAAGCTCTACCAAAATTTTTGCAGGATTCTGTCTTCATCAACCATCATAAACATTAACACTCTTCTTCAAGCTTGGAAGGTAATCTTTCCTTTTGTCTATTTTATTTATTTAACTTCAATTCCTTTCTTCCCTTTGGAAAATTATTTATTGATGTCTAAACCTCATCCTTTAACCCCTTATTTTCTCTTTTCCATTTATCCCTTTTATCCCCTTATCTTCTTTGTTAGCTTCATCCCATTTACCCTTTTTTTACCCCTTTCCACCTTCACCCCATTTACCATCTTCCTCATTTACCATGTTTTCCCCATTTAACCATTTATATATTTATATATGTGTATCCTTAACCATTTACCAAAAATAATTAAGCTATCCTTTTGACCCTTGCCATTTTACCAAATCAAAAGCCACCATTTTGACTAGACCAAATTTTTAGCATTAGCATCATCCCAACTAGTTGCTTCATTTTGGTCATCTTAGAGAAGAATTTAATTCGTTTGATATTATTTATTTTTATTAGTTTTGGTTTGATGCCATTTCATGAAAATTATATAATTTTTATTCATCAAACTTAAACATTTAAATCAGGTGGATTGACAGCCTCCTAGAAAGCTTTTGCTTCTAGGATCTAGTTCACGGTAGGCAATCTACCCATCTACTTGTCTAAAAAAAAGTTTATTTTAGTGTTTTATTATTTTTAAGTCATCCTCCCAAGATAATGAATATCTCTCCACAATCACTTGGATCCAATGCATACACTTTAACATGTATTCTTCCACACCCTTCATCACAAGTTTCTTCTTTTCACACTTAGGAAAAAGCAAAAATTAGATAGAAACATTTTGGCATGCCTGGTGGGACCCCTTATTGGTTATTAGTTTTTTAAGAATATAGTTGAATTTATTGAAAGTTAAATTCTCTTACATTTCTATTATTTATAAATTCCCCAAAAAAATCTTTCCTTTCTTATTTTCCAAAAAAGATTAAAAAAAAGGTTTTCATCCTACGGATAAGTTGCATTTTACATCTTGAATTTAAGTGCATTTTAGATATTACTTATTTTCTTGAAAAGATATCAAGCTCTTATTTTGGGTTAAGGTTGAGTGCATTCATAGTATTTACTGATTAATGATTAGCTCACCTAGATTAGATAAATGCATTATGAATTAATCATAGCACACATATGTTACACTACCAAACCACACAGAAATTAAACATCAAAACTTATTTGAGACAAGGCCCATTGGGATTTCATCACCCTTTGGATTACCTTAACCTACCTAACTATCCCACTTGGATTTCATCACCCACTTGGACAAATGATATATATTGGCTAAGCACCTGTAGTGACTATGGGATCGTGAAGTGAGGGGAGTAAGCCCCCAGTACTAGGCCACGTACCTGATCTAGTGAAAATTATTTTATAACCAAAATTCAACTTGAAACCATCCTTAGACTACTTTTTTAGTACTTGACTTACAAGCCAATTTTCCCTTTCACATTCTTTAAGGCATAAGCTAAAAGAGATTTAAAATAAATCCTATGATTAATTACAATTTTAGTGTGTGCTTTGTTTACTTTGGGTTTTTATTTGTTTTCTAATTGTGTGAGGCAAGAGGTTCTTTATCCATTTCTAAATTTATCATATGGTCTTAACCAAACAACAAGTGAAAAACCAAAACAAACCACCCCCATCTTCTTCTTCGTCTTCATCCATGTATTATACCTCAGATGTTGATAGATCATCCCATGCTTCACTACACCATTCTCCCCCACCTATAGTGCCTACAAAAATCCCTAAAGGTGATTTATATTTTACCACATTTATAGACAATAATCTAGTCACTTTATAACACTATCTTAATACCTTAGTCTACCATAATTAGATGGCTTCGGTTCTTCCCATAGATCCACCCTATGGTATGCCATACCACCTTATGGTTAGTGTTAAATCATCCCACCCTTTTGTTAACCAATTTTCATATTATGTAATTGGTCCATATACCACCACCACCTAAACACCTGTTACCCCTACCAATACCTCTAACATTGGTTCAACTTTACCCCTTGTCACTTTTACCCCTTTTGTCGATGATGTGTCTTCCACACCCATTTATACCAATCCCTTTAGCTTAACTAATATACCAAACTCAACCCCATTTTATAACTTGGTACTCTTCATACCAAAAACACCTCCCCCTATAATCACTTTGGTCACTACCCACATTCAACTAACTAACCCACTAATCACTTTGATGCCATACATAAATACCCCAACATCAACCCTACAACACATAGCCATGACATCTTATCAATATATTCCTAACACATAAGTATACATACCTTCACCTTCCACCCAATCTTACTTGACCTCACACACACACGTGACATCATCCTAATCATCCACTAGTTAATCCCATGTCACCTAGTCCTAACAAAATGTGTCATATACTGATCTAACCTAATAACCCCAAATGAACTTGGTCAAGATGATAATGGAGAAAATGAATACCCTTGAGTCATCCATCTTAGGATCACATAAACTTATCTCTTATGACCAAATATGAAATGAACCCATCCATCCATCTGTCCCTCTCTGACCATATCCTCCATAATGGGAATTGCCAAAATTTTCTAAATTTTAAAGCAAGGAGGACCCCAAATAATATTTAATAAAATTTAGGCATGCATTTTACTTGATTACCCATAATGACGCTCTTATCCTCTGTACCTTTCTTATGTCCTTATCTAGATAAACATTAGATTGGTGTAGTGCCATCTCAAGATACTCCATCTTCTCCTTCACCTAACTAGCCCAAACTTTTTTAGATCACTTTTTAATCAATGTATCCAAGAAAGTTTCTATTACCAACCTCTACTATATTCAATAATTTGAAGATGAGTCTATTGCTAATTTCATGGCTCATTGGAGGAGCCTAATAAACCAACTTTCCTTTTTATTGCCTCAACTTGAGATTATAGAGATCTTCACCTAGGCATGTGTAAAACACATTTCATCCACATTACATGTCTAAAGCTTCTAGACATTTGATGAAGATTTTACCATGGATCACAAACTAAAGAACAAAGCCATTGATGAGGGAAGATTAAAGTTGAAGAATAAGAACCCAACTTATAAACCTAATGAGCCCTCTTCTTCCAAACCACACAACCAAACCAATCTCAACACTAAAAACAAAACAACTACTAATGCCATTATCCTCAAATCCACACCACCACCATCTACCAACCAATAGAATGCATGGAACCAAACCTCCAACTACTCTAATTATTTAAACCAAAACCAAAGGAATCAAACTTGGAATAATAATAAGAAATTGAATCCACTTGGGTAGCCTTATCCTTCTATTTTGGAAAAGTTACTAAAATAAAATATCATCCAACTTCTACCAATTAAACCACCCCAATAGTTTGATGCTTCTTACCCCATGCCCAATTGGTATAATGATAATGACCATTGCACTTTTCATTGAGTCATAGGAAATAACATCAACATGTGTAATACCTTTAAATACCTTATCCATTCCCTCATTGACAAGGGGGAGATTACACTGGATAATCCTAATGTACCACCAAACCAATCCCTTAACATCTTCCACAAGCCTTTCCCTAATCATGCTCCTTCTACCTCTCATTATGAAAATAAACCCAAATCATCTCATGGGGTACATACTATTAATGTGGTTACTAATGAACCCATTGATGAAGGAAATGTTACCTCAACCACTTCTTTCCCCATTCCCCTAATGGAAGAAAAAATACTACCTTTTATTCCTTTGGACACCCAAACAAAGGAAGCAACCATATCCACACCTTCATTGGAGGATACCACACCTACGTCCCCTATCGTAGAACCAACCACCCCCTCTTAGAATATATCTCACAAGAGAATATGACTCCATCTACCTAACTTGTAATTGCAAAACCTTCTATCAGAGGTCAAGATAAAGGTAAAAGAACTCAATTGGAACTTCTAACCCCTTATTTGGAAGACTAACCTAACCCTTCTAAACCAACTAAAACTTCTACTCAACCAACCAAAACTTCCTCCAAATTGATTAACCTTCCAACATCTAAACCCACCAAGATAACTAAAGTGACCAAATCCCCTCCAAAACCAACAACAAAAATAACCAAAGAGGTAAAATCACCAAAGGGCCCAAAACCCTAAATTTTACCTCCCTTAACTTCGCCCTCCATTTTGGGTCCCCATCCCTCTACCTTAAACATAAATTCCATCATTTTTAACAAAACCCTACCACTTTTATTGGTCAAACCTTCATACTTACTTTCTAAATCACCTTTCCCCACTACACCAATGATTCCTAAGTTACTTACCTTGCCCTCCTCTACCACCAACCCATCAACCATCGTGCCTAAACCAAATCTGTTAACCAAGCATACCACTTTATCCAAGACACCTACCACCAAACCTACATCCACACAACCTCCAACTTCAATACCCAAAACAAAAACCACTAAACATATACCACCTTTAGTTGAATCTTACTTAACCATTCTCTAGTGGTTATTGAAAACTTCTTCCTTGGGCTTACCACCCATGAAACCCTTTAACCCTTCATCTACCAAACCCTATTGGTTCAATGATAACTTGATATGTGCATACCATAGGGCACCATGACATGATAGAAAAAAATGTAAAGCTCTCCAAACACTCATTCACAACCTATATAAATATGATGATATATTATCATATGAACCCCCTTCATCCCCATTGCTAATCCAACCACCAACTCAACCCATCCAATATTAGATCTCACCTAAAAGTAAAGAGGAGGAACCAAATAAACCACCCAATAAAAATACCCCTTATCCACACTATTCACATGATTACCTAATCTCAATCCCAACAAAAGGATAAAGAGAAGGCTAAGGCATCCATTATTTGGAATATTACCCCTTCATAAACTCCCAAGAAAACAATACCCAACCATATCTGAAATCACACTGGTCCTTCTTTCCTTTAATGAGACCATGACCACCACCTTAGGCACATTTGTCCTCCATATCCATGTAGGGCCCTGTATTATTCCCAAATTTTTTTATGTTGTAAAAGGAGAATTCTAATACAATTTTTTTTTGTGAACCCTTAGATTCATGCCATGAGTTGTGTCCCTTCTACTTTACATTGATGTGTTAAGTTTGAACATGAAGGGCAAGTTGTGACTATCCAAGTTGACCCTAGTCTTTTTACATATTATAATATGACATATTTTCCCAATGATGTCCTTCTTCCTCCTTCATCCACCTCACAACCATCTACCAACAACATAACCTCTCCAACAAAAACCCATAGCATTTATACACCTAATATTGATGAAGGTTCTACTAGCTCATCTATCTCCTCTTCCTAGATTCCTATAGAAGACCCCATGACAACTAGATTCTTACATATTTCTTTTGGAGAATATAGACTCTTGGCCTTATATGCCTTCCTTACCCCCTAAGAATATGGGAATCTTAGACATGAGCATTCTTACAACCCTAACATTGGAACCATCATCCCCATTGGTCTCCCTAACAAACAAATGAATTTCATTTATGGGGGACTTGATCAGCCACTTCCATCCCCTACCTCTACATCATCCATCCAACCATTTACCTATAACTTTTCCTATCTTAGAAAACTAGAGTTTTCTAAGTTGTATCTTCATAGATGTGCTTGGAAAGGATTTGGCCTCAGTCACTATGAACAAGGGCCTCATGAGTTACCCCATATCAAAAAATTTTAGCCTCATGAGTCATTTGGCCTTGGGTATGAACTATCTAAAGAATCCACCAATTCACCCAAACCCATTTCCACCATAGAGGAAGATATCCCATCCTTGAAAATCCAATCACTTTTTCCACTTAAAGACCCCAATATCATCCCTCCTAATTTTTTTTGATCAATACTATAGGTTTGGGCCCTCTCATCTACCACAAGAGTGCCCAAACCAAACTCCTTCCACTCATACATCCCAAAGTAGTAGAGAATGATTATCCCACCATCAACACCATCCAACATCAAGATGGTGATTCCATTATTACCTACCTTAGTATAGGGGATTTTTCTATCCACAAATCCCTTCCTCTTAAGGCCCTAACTATGTTGAATGAATCTACCATTGATATCAACTTGGGCACTCTAGATAACCCCCACATTGTCAAATTGGGCCAATCATTGAATACCAAGGAACTTCAAGATTTCTCCTCTTTCCTCCAAGACCGTAGCATAAAATTCACTTGGTCTTACAATGATATGCCCAAGATTGACCCCACCATTGACACCCATAACATAGTCATTCATCATGATGCCAAACCTATCAAATAAAAGATTCAATGCATGCATCCTCACATATCCCTTCTCATCAAAGAGGAGCTTCAGCGTCTCCTATTTTTAAACTTCATTCAACCCATTGACTACCCTCAATGGGTCTCAAATATCATCCCTACACCAAATCCATTAGGGGTGTTCATATTTGTGTGGACTTTTGTGATCTTAACCTTGCCTAACCCAAGTATGACTTTCCTCTACCTAGAATTGACCATCTTACTAATCTTACAACTAGCCATGAGATGTTATCTCTCATGGATAGGTTTTTAGGTTATAATTAGATTTTGATTGCTCTTGAATATCAACATAAAACTACCTTTATAACCCCTTAGGGGACCTTTTGATAGTGAGTCATGCTTTTTATGTTAAAAAATTTTGGTGCAACCTACCAACATGCCATGACTTATATATTCCATGATATCATCCATAAAATTTTAGAAGACTATGTGGATGACCTTCTTGGGAAATCCAAATCTTGAAAAAATCACTTGATTATTCTTACAATCATATTTGATTGCCTCATCCATTATCATGTTTACCTTAATCCCAAGAAATTCATTTTGAGGTCCTTTTAGGAAAGCTTCTTGGCTTTATTGTCTCTCTTCATGGAATCAAAGTAGACCCTGCTAAATTTAGAGCAATTTTGGACATGCCTCCTCTAGCCAAACTTAAGCATCTTCGTAGCCTATAGGGAAAACTCCAATCCATTCGTCATTTCATTTCCCAACTTTCATACCAGTACCAACCTTTCCATCACCTTATGAATAATGATGTCTATTTTAAATGGAATAGTGATTGCCGAAAGGCCTTTGATTTTCTCAAATAATACATTTTTTCACCACATGTTCTCATCCCTCCTAAGGATGACCACCCATTTTACCTATATATCTCTGCCATTGACCATTCCTTAGGGGAAATGTTGGCTCACCAAGATGAAAAACATAAAGAAAAATCCATCTAATACATTCGCCATACACTTATAGAATATGAGACTTGATATACACACACTAAGAAACTCTACTTAGTATTGACCTTTGTGGCCACCAAAATCTGCCACTACCTTCTTAACCACAAAACCTATTTCATCACTAATACTGACCTACTCAAATACATGCACTCTAAACCATACCAAAATCAATGTATATACATGGCTTATGCTCCTAGATGAATTTAACCTTGAATTCCTCTAGAAAAGATCAATTAAAGGTTAGGTCATTATTTATTAATTATTTGAAGCTCCTTTAGTAAATAACTAACCACATCCTCTTTCCTTTCTAGATGAGTCTATCATGACTCTTTTTCAATAAGATGGCATAACCTACCAAATGACCATGTTATTTGATGGCTTAAAATATCAACAAGGAGGGGGTACTAGAGTTATTCTCATTCCTCTCAATGGTGAAACCCTTCCTCTTTCCTTCAAACTCATTTATGAATGCACTAATAATATGGTCAAGTATAAAGTCCTAGTGATAGGTCTTTGAACTACTCAAAGCTATGGAATTAAGATAATCCATGTCTTTGGTGATTCCTAGTTTGTGGTCAACTAGGTCAATGGATCCTCTCAATGTAATAATGATGTTTTGCAAAAATATAAACTTTTAGTTGACAAACTCTTAAAATCATTCGAATATTACCTAGTCCAATCCATTCCTTGATCTACTAATAAAGTTGTGGATATAATGGCCTACCTTACTTCTCAAATCCCTTCTCAGCCTTCCAATTCCAAAATATTTGTAACTATTAATCATTTTACGACACCCTCTTATGGCCAATCTGACCTCCCTACCATTTGTAATGTGGAGGAATCCCCATCTGATATTTGGTATGACCAAACTTTCAACTACCTCAACCTAGGCATTGTTCCCCCTGACCTCTCTATGATGCCCATATAAACTTTGTTCAAAGTATATCTCATTACACCATACTAGGGGGAACATTTTACAAACATGGATTTGACATTCTCCTTCTTTTTTGCCTATGTATCCATGAAGCTTCTTATGCCATCAAGGAAACACATGATGGGATATATGGGGGACACTTTAGTGGCTTAGAGGTCACTAAACGTATCCTTCACCTTGGTTACTATTGGCCCACCCTTAACCAAAATTGTTGTGATTATGTAAAAAAGTGTGTTAAATGTCAATAACATGCTTATTTACATCATGCACCAGCTAATAGCCTCCAAGTATCTAAGGACTTTTGGCCTTTCTCCCAATGGGAGCTTGATCTCATTGTGGAAATTAATCTCCATTATTTGTAGTGGCATAGCTTCATCATCATAGCCACTGAATACTTCACCAAGTGGGTGGAAGCTATTCCTCTAATCTCTACCAAAGTAGAAAAGATTGTTTACTTTATCAAACACCATATCATCTATTAATTTGATGTTCCTCATAAGATCATCATCGATAATTAAAAATACTTCAAGAATAAGTAATTCTAAGGTTTATGCGATGCATTTGGCATTGATTTAGGCTTTTCCTCACCTTACCAACCACAAGCAAATGGACAAGCAAAAGCCTCTAATAAAACCCTCACCAAAATATTAACCAAAGTTATCAGTGCTTCAAGTTGAGATTGGCACTTACACATCCCATTCACCTTATGGGCCTATCACACTAGAATTCGAATATGTATGGGTGCTAACCCTTTCTCTCTAGTCTTTAAAGTAGAGGCAGTCTTGCCTCTTGAAGTCCAAATCCCCTCTCTCCACATATCTTTGAAAGAACTCATTTTTGAGGAAGATTTTCATCAACATAATTTATGTCAACTTGAGCTACTTGTTGAGCATCATTTAACAACCCTCACCCACCTCCATATCTATTAAGAGCATATCACATGTGCTTATAAAAATCACCTCAAAAATTGGGAATTTAATATAAGAGATCTCTTCCTAAAATAAAACCAATATGTGACCAACATGGAGAAGAGTATACAAGACAAGTTTACTTTCAATTGGCTTGGACCCTCCATCATCACCCTTAATTATGGATCATAAGCTTATTGTTTGTCCTTTTTCAAAGGCAAACTAGATCTTGAGCTTCTCAATGCTTCGCATCTGCATCCATTTTTTTATTAAAGAAGGATCAAGCTCATCTATTTATCTAACTTAATCTCATCCCTTGATTATGAGATTTTAACTTTCATCCACCTTCCTCCTCCCCTTTTAAAGAGAATTGATTATAACATAGAACCATGTGATTAACCATCATAGTCATGGCCTAATCCTAAATATGGGTACTATGGCTCTACCCATAGTACAGTTCTCATGGATACTTTTCATCTCTAACAAGATGGAATCCCATGGTCATTGTCTCTCAAAACCATACCCTTTCACATATCATTGACCTTATTGTGTAAATTTTTGCCCTCATAAAGGTAAACCTATGAACCTAATTGGATTGGTCCATGTCTAAACACATTTGATCTTGCAATAATTAATTGGGTTAATATCTTAAGCATTGCAGACTACTCCCTCAAAGGATAGATACCAAAAAATAAAATAAACATTGCCATAGGTAAGGTAGACCACTCTATTAAAGGATAACTATCAATAACATTAAAACAAAGCCAATAAGCTTAGACCAATCCCTTGAAGGATGACTGAGTTAACTTTGTCAAAAATAAAGCAATTTCATGGAAGCTTCCTACATCAATTAGCTTACCATATACAACAATAAAGCAAAATACCCACTATCACAACAAATTCTAAATCGACAATCGGCTCTCAAGTAACATAATAAGTTAGAAGCTACCTTTTCCATATAGAGTTCCCACACTGATCAGTCTACATCTAACATATGACATGGACTTGTCTATTACAATTCTTAGGCCACCTATAGATGGGGAAAACTAATTCATATGAGGTTATCATAAATATCACCCATTACCCTTCACACCACCTATCACCCATATTCCCTTTACACTATCTATAAATCAAGGGATTTAGAGCTTACTTGACACCCTGTGATCAAGAATTTTTTTTATCAACTAAAAACTAGTCATACATATCATTTGAAGGGCTTATATTCATCAAGCTAATCCCACTTTAGGTCTATTTTTAGTCCTTATAAAAAATAAATCATCATGCTGTATTCCTCTCTTAATGTACTTGGTTGATGTTTTCATCATGACTTTTACATCCAGTATTACACCAAAAATAATTATTCTTTTTATATTACGATTACAACAACCATAACCATACCAATCATAACCATAACCATAACAATCATAAGTATCCACACAACCTTAAGCATGAAAATATTTGACCAATGATATCTAACACATTTGTACATGTTTGCAATAAATTGTGTAATATTTTATTTCAGGTGCGAGGAATTATATAGTGCATACAAAGTTATTAGACTATCCACACTTCACCTAAGGCCCCTACATACATTATTTTCCTACCTAAGAATTAGAATAATTATATGGTGACTTTGTATTTGTGTTCAACCATCCTTCTACTTGAGTACTCCCTGAACTAACATCTATACCATTCCCTATCTCAGCAACATCTAAAGTGTGTACTCTATTATCCTCTTCCACATTCATCCCCATAATGTAAGAAAAATATTCCACTCTTTGTATTTAGACCTACTAACCTATTTTATCCATTTTATCCCTTTACTCTAGTTATTCTGCTTACATTAGTATCACTGATTATTGCCTTAACACACATCCCCTTGGATAGTGAGGGTTCCTTCCATATACAGGCCAACAATCATGTCCTCCAACCCTACATCTTGCATAGTGAAAATATCATCTTATTTGTTGCTATAGAGGTAAAATTTTAAGCTCAAGATTAGGCCATATTTTCCTTTCCTCTTGTTGATCTAGTAGTACTTCCATTATCACCATTACATGTTTCAATATCTAGTAGATCCACACATTTACCATATTGATTATTTCAGGTCATGGAGGTTGTTGTTTATCTCCACCACAGTTCTCATTATTTTCCATCTTCAACCTTATTTAATTCTCTACACTCTATATAACTTGTAAAAATAAATAACTCAATGATAGACATTTATCCTTATCATGATTCTTTAAATAAAATACCTGAACATTCTTCCTCACCAACATGACTCATCATTCAACCAATGGGGAAGGTCATATGATCTCATGGATTCCTTTTAATAGTCCTCACACTTGAAATGGTCATGTCTACTTACCTTTTTGTGTGGACACATCACCCTTGATCCATTTGGTTGCCTTGATAAATCCATTATGCACCATCAAGATATCTTTTTGTTAACCTTATCATCTAAACTACATTAGATGTATTTTATTATTTTGTCATCTTGTGATCCTTATGGGCTTGGTGGTCATTAGCATCATTATCACCATTACCTCAATTGACATAAATTGGTTTACAACCATGGGCTGTTGTAATGATCATGCTTTCAAAACTACCACTATTGCTAGTGGTGGTAACTCCCAAATCCTTGTTGTAGACACTCTTCCATCAGAGGTAGGATACTAGGAATTCATAATAATAAATTCACTTTCTTGTCCTTTTTACCCTCATAATCTTACCAACCCATTACAACATGCTCTGAATGTCAGACCCTAACCATTGGTAGTGTCTACTCAAACATGGTAGTCTTTTCTTTTGTGCCAGCTGAAAGGTCATCCATAACAGGGGAACAATTACCTAATTTTGGATCCACAGCTTCTTATTAGTTAAGCCTAACCTAGAAAAACCAATAAGTCACTGGTTATATGGAGTTAGGATAGAGGATACATACATGGCCACCATTTTTTTAGCCTACCCATGTAGCTCTTAGGTCAGGTAAGGTCCATCTTCTATCGCTCACCATGTTGCTAACATCCTTACTTGTAGAATCTACTTGACCATAAAATAAATTCTTTATAGGTCATCACTTCATTACTACCCTTAAAACATAGCTCATATTGGTGATGAACCTTGGCCAAAGTGACTCTATAAATCTGAATAGGCCCCCACATCCTAAAACTTGGTTTGTAGTGGTAGACACCATCTCCAAACTCCTACCCTCGCATAATTTTAGAAGGTGTAACCTCTTAATAAAGGTACATCTTATTTAGATTAGCTCCATTAAAAATCATTTATGGTACTTAAAATTATGTTCCATTCTAATTTATCCTACCTTACCCATCTCTATATCTCATCCTAATAAATTTGGGATCATTATGGTAACTATTTACCAATCTACACCATTCACTTTCACTAACACCTTCACTAAAACCCAAAACTATTGTTTTATAAAACCTTCTCCCTCAGCCCAAAACTAGCCCATGTGGTCCATCAAATTGGGGTAGCCAATTTGAATACCACTCACACAAACCTTGTTGAACTAAATTGACCTAATGACCATGGACTATGTAGGCATTACTCCCCTTCTAAGGGTATCTTAGCCACTAACAAGTAATTCCTATCCCCTTTTTCTTCTCACTCATTTCCACCGCTAACAATGCCCTCTTGCTTAGGGAATCCTAAATCAAGGAAGATAGGAATTATTTCTTAAGCATCCTTATTTTTTAACACCATCTAATACTTCCTCTTAAGTTTTCCACCCATTATTAGGAGAACTACATTGGCCTAAGGTCTTTTTGGACTATGTAGGTAGCGCTCAGTTACTAAGGTTAGCTCAACTACGTCCTTACTTTATTGGCTCTTCTCACCTAATATTTTTTTCCTCCACTTCTCTACCTATCTCCTCACCACCTAGATCCCTCCATATTTTCAATCTCTTTTAACCACTTTTCCAACTTGTCAATCTCTTTTAACACAAGGGTTGACAACCTTCTTCATTGACCCCTCTTATCTCCCATAAAACCACCACGTACTCTATTTCATTAGCCTCATCATCACCTTTACTTTCATATACTTCATGGATCACTTCACTAGCCACCTTTTTCATTCTCTACCTCTCTTTCACCTTATTACTAACCTTTCCCTTTATCCCCTTAAACTTCTTTCTCCATCCTCATCATCTCCCCTTGTCCTTGGCTATTTGTCATACCCTCTTTATCACTCTCTTTTTCTCACCCATTCCACATCATACTATTCATCTTGTAAGCTTTTTGTTTCTTCTATTGATGTAATTTTTATTTACATGTACCACCACTCTCTACCATTCTACCATTGTTCCCACCATACCCATTTTCCATTCTTCTTATTTTCTTTTTTTCCATCCTCTCATATATATTTTTTCTTCTCCTCCACAACTAGATTCTAACTGGGCCTTTATCCTTTGAGAAGCCTTCCATAATTGCCCTTTTCTTCTTATCTCTTATTTCCTTTTGCCCTAAGTATATAGCCATTTCAATAAGGACTCAGGAATAATAACACATCATGCTGCATTGGAATCTGTTAAGAAGATAGGCTAGAACTTAGGGGCATTTTACCCATTTGGTTTTATCAATGCAGGGAAACAAGTCACACTTATTGAAAGTTTGAAACTTTCAATGTCCACCTAGCGATCTGATCTTACCTTCATCATTCCTCCTTTTATATTTAATTGAATCAGTACCTAGATTCAATTTGTTGTTCTGTTCCTTCCTCACTTTTTGCTGGTCTTGGCCTTGAAGTCTGTGAATGCATTCTAGTCTATAGGTTCAAAAGATCAATGGCTATTTTGTTGTCTTGAATTTGATGTCTTTAAGCATGTCACCCCTTGGTCCTCTTTCAAATTTTCTATTTGGTGCTTTCCCAGATTGAACTTGCCCTTTTGAGCCTTAAGAAATGACTTGTTTTGGGTCAGGAAGAGCCTCCCACAAGGGTATCTACCCTTTGGGTGGTCTTTGAATGGCCTTCAGGCTTCTTCAGGTGACCCTTCAGCTTCAGGGAATTATTCTTCAAATTGGCAGCTGAGAGTTCCCCGCAAGGGTACCTGCCTTTGGGGGTCCAGTGGTCTTTCACAAATTCCCATGAACAATTACTGTGGGTATTTTCCCTAGGCTTTTCCCCAGGTAAATTCCCATAGACAATCCCTATGGACAAATTGTCCATGAAAATTTCCCACAGATAAAAAGTCTATGGAAATTGTTCCGTTTGCCATTTATGTGAATTCCTTCAGGTTTATTGCTTCCATAACTTCTCAAAATTCTTTCAGACTTTTTGTCTGAAGGAATTGTGCCTTAGACTTTCCTTAGTCTTTTTGAAAATGACCCTTATGAAGGGTATTTTTGTTGACCAAGGGCCCTCTACAAGGGCACTTGTCCTTTGGGAGGCCCTTTGAACTTTTGCATTTTGAACTGCTCCTTTGAACCAAGTTGTTGAACCATTTGATTGAACTGCTTGGTTGAACTGAACGTTGAACCACTTGGTTGAACCAAAATGGTTCAAGTCGATGAACCCTTTGTTTGAACCAACCGTTGAACCTCTTCATTGAACCAATCAGTTGAACCAAGCTTTGAACCAAAATGGTTTACGCTGATGGTTTAATTGAATGAACCAAGCTAATGAAATGCTCCACTAAACCAAGACATTAAACCTCTTCATTGAACCAAGATGTTAAACCTCTTTATTGAACCAAAACATTAAATGAAAATGGTTCAAGCCGATGGTTTATTTGATTGAGCTAAAATGATGAACTAACTGTTGAACCAAAAGATGTTGAACCAGGTTTTGGTTTAATGGATCAAACAAAGCTTTGAACTGACTGATGAACCAAAGGATGAACCAATCCTAAAAAATAACCAAGTGTTAGAAACTGATTCTTTTGATTGAACCCACTTGCAAAAGCCTTTGAACCTGTAGAATTGAACCTGCTTGCAGAGTTCATAGAAACCAAGTCTGTAGTTTTCTCTAACCTTGAAAGAGTTCATAGATTTTATCTTCTTGCTGAGTTCATAGATTCAAGCCTGCAGAGTCCGTAGATTTTTGAGAAGCTTGAAAAATGATGAATTTGAATGCCCAAGATAAATTTTGAAAAGGGAAGAGACAATTTTGGTCTGTAGGACCAAAATAGTTCAAATGTTGTCCCAAAAATGAGTGATATTTTTTTTTGGGGACAACAGTTGGCTCCAATTAGGGAAATTCTGTCAATTGCAAAAAGAATTGAAAGGAGTAGAATCCAAAATATCCAATGTCTTCATGTGTACCATTGGGTTATGGAGTCATGCTACCTAGAAATGAAAGGCATAAAAAATGGAAACAAAAAAAACAAAATAGAATTGAAAACTGTACAAATATACATATATACAGATGTAATGCTCTGACACTTCAAGAGTTGAAATGTTTCAGATGCTTCCCATTGTGAGGCAGAGAAAAGAGTGTGCCATCTTAATATTTCAATAGAAAGCTATTTTCACCAATGTGCTGATGAATTATAAATGGGCCTCTACAAAGGGAGTCAAACTTTCCATGCATCCCCTTTGGTTCTCTCTTTTTGTCCCATAACAAGACTTGATACCCAATCTAGAAATCATGATTTTTGGTCTTCTAGTCAAAGAGTTTCTTTACCAGACTTTGATGAGCAGAAATTCTGTTGACCACCATAGTTCTCTATTCCTCCAGCTTAGTCAGGCACATGATTCTTTTATCAAGAGAGCTTTCATATGTCTGATCTTCAATTGCCTTTGCTAATTTCAAGGCTGACAATTCTAAGGTGATTGGTATCTCAAAATTGATACCATAAAGAAGTTGAAAAGGAGACATACCAATTACCCTCTTTGGTTTGATTCTATCTACCCACAAAGCATCAACCAATGCTTTATGCCATGTTCTTTGATTGTCATCTGCTAGCTTCTTGATGATAGTTACCAGGTTCTTATTGCTAGATTCAGCTTGTCCATTCCCTTGTGGAAAATAATTAGAAGAGTGAGAGAGTGTAATTCCATAATGCAAACGAAATTGTGTAATCTCTTAAGAGGTGAAACAAGCTGCATTATCAGTAACAATTTTGATTGGAACTCCAAACCTAGAAATGATATTCTCTTTGAGGAAGTTACATACAACTTCTAAAGTAGCATGCTTAGTTGGGATTGCTTCTACTCACTTGGTGAAATAGTTAGTTGTTGTAAGGACATAATCATGTCTAGCACTTGAATATGGGTTTATAGTCCCAATAAAATCAAGTCCCCATTGTTAGAAAGGTTCTTCTATGATCACTGGCTTGAGAGGCATAGCAGCTAACTTGGGTCTTCCAACAAATTGCTGATAGAGTTCACATTTTCACACCCACTTATGTGCATCTTGGAAAAGAGTTGGCTAGTAATACCTGGCTCACAAAATCTTGTGAGCAGTCACAGAAGCAAAAAAATGTCCTCCACAGGCCAGATTGTGGAAAGATTTCAAAGGCTAGGTTTGTTGCTCTTTGTCTACACAATGAAGGAATACTCCATCTATGCTTCTCTTGTACAAGCCATTATCCCAAAGGATAAAATTGGCAGCTTTAAACTTGATATTCCTCCTTTCTTTGTAAGAAAAATGAGTAGGACATTCACCATAAGTAAGGAAATGAGTGATACCTGAATACCACTCATTGGTAGTGAAGATAAAAAGGACTGTTGGTGTCTCTTCCACTTCAGTTTCTTCACGCTGTGTCTTCTGGCTTATTGTTAGCAATTAATTGGCATAGGCCTTTACCCCTGACCAGATTTGTCATCTTGATGTCTACATCAAACTTTTGGATTTTTGCAATCTAATTACCTCTTTTCATGCCAAACTCCTACTAAGTTAATAGAGACTTGACTGTAGTGTCAGGAACTAAGGCAGTAGTATGTGAATTCAGAATATAGAAGCATAAATGTTTGACTACTTTTACCAAGGCATAAACATGCTTCTATATATTTGAATACTTCATCTCATGGGTTTTGATAGGGAAACTCATGAAAGAGATAGGAGATTCCATACCTTACTTGTCTTGTTGAACAAGAATTAATGAAAGAGTGTGTTTAGATGCATAACTGTATATGATGAAATATTTGTTGTAATCTGGGCAAACCAAGGTAGGGGCATGAGCAATGGCAGTTTTGATATCTTGAAATTCTGATTTGCCTTCTTTAGTCCAGCTGAAGACAGTCTTCCCTTTCATCATGTTCACAATGTGTCTAGTCTTCTCAACAAATTCAGGGATGAATCTCTGTAAGAAATTCACCTTTCTAAAAAAAGAATGAACAACATTCTTACTTGTAGGCAAATTAAGCTCTTGAATAGACTTGACTCTGTCTAAGTCAATCTTTATGCCTTCTTTAGACACAATGTGTTAAGAAGTTTCCCTTTTGTTACTCCAAAAATAGACTTTTTAGGATTTAAGGAAATACCATTCTGGCGGTAGTGCTCTAACACTTGTTGTAAGTTATGTACATGATTAGATCGATGCTTTGAAAAGATAGTCAAGTCATCAAGGTATACCACTATGAATTTACCAATCTCATCTTTGAAATCTAGATCCATTGCTCTCTGAAAGGTAGCACTAGCATTTATTAAACTAAAAGGCATTCTCTTATATGCAAATGTACCCCAAGGTATGGTGAATGCAGTCTTGTGTTAGTTTGCCTCACAAAATTCAAATTGATTATACCCTAAGAAGCCATCTGGAATTGATAACATCTCTGAACCTATCACTATTTGAAGCACTTGATCCATAATTGGCAAAGGATAATTATCCTTCAAAGATGCTTGATTCAAATTTTTTAAATCTACACAAATGTGAATTTTTCCATTCTTCTTCCTTATAGGCACTCTGTTTACAATCCATGTAGAATGATGGATTGGGAAGATGATTCTAGCATTTAACATTTTTTGTATCTCAGACAAAATAGTACCTGATATTTTTAGATTACACTATCTAGATTTTTGCTTGTATGGCATTGAGTCAGCCTTGAGAGGAATCTCATGGTGGATTTCATCTGGTCTGCGAGACTTTAAGTCTTCATAAGAATATGTTAAGATGTCTATGTATTGATGGAGTAAATAAGTGAACTTGAATCTTTTTTCAGGGGTGCAACACTTACCAATATTGATCATCTTGGGATTTTCTTCAGTAGTTAGATAAACTTGATCGAATCTCTGAGAGAAACTCGAGTCTATTTGCTATTGTTTGATGAATCTATCATGTTTGTCAAACAACTTTTCAAGAGAAACCATGCCTTTGGTAATTTTGTTTCTTTTTAGCTATAAGAATTCTTCATTTATATCTGAGCTGAATTCAGACACAGATTCATTCTTCTGAGGTTCACTGCCTTCAAAACATAATTGTTCAAAATTGTCTTTTCATTCCAGGAAGGCAATGATTTGATGATCATCATTGAATACTTGCCAATGATCAACTTTTTCATGAACACTTGGTCTATAGACCAGATCAATGGTATACCTATCTTCTTTGAAATCTAAATGAGAAACTAAGAGAGTTCCTGAAATAACAAGTGCATCAGCTCTATCATTAGACTCTCTGGGTATGATAGAAATGTTGAAAGCATCAAAACTTTCAATTTGGTCCCAAACCAAGTTACGATTGTTGCATAATATTTCATTCTTAGTTTGGTATAAGTTCCTCACTTGAAAAACTACTAACTCAGCATCCCCTTTAGAATGAAGAAACTTGATGCCTTTTTCTTGAGTAGCCTTCATGCCAAGCAATAGAGATTCGTATTTAGCTGTATTATTAGTGTTGCTAAACTATAATTTTTAAGATGAAGGGACATATCTCTTTGAGGAGATATCAAAACAATCCCAGCTCCTAAACTGGTAGAGGAACAATGGCCATCAAGTTCTAAAGTCCATATCTCATCTGATACTGATTTTTCTTTAGACTTTCCTTCATTAGAGATGGAGGATCCTTCTTGGTCTATACTACAGCCTACTAATTTTTCTACTATTCTTGTTGAACTAATTTCTAAGTTGATACTTTTAGGTGTTTCATGCACTTCATCTATAGACAAAAAATAGTTACCCATACATGTGGATTCAAAAATAATTTAAGCTTCAAGGGCTAATGTCTGGGTGACCACATATTTTGCTTCCTTTTCAGGGAGCAACCTCTTCATTACACCTTGTACAGGGATCCTTGCCTCATATAGGTCCATGCTTAATTCTCCTCCCACATCCTTGCAAAATTTTTATCCAAGCAAAATGCCATAGGATGCTGAGATGTCAGCCACCAAGACAGTCATCTTGATTCTCTTGTCTAAAAAGGCTAAAAATGCAAATTAGGCATCTTTGATTTGTCCCAGCAATGGTACTTGCTTGTTCTCCATGGAGAAAAATATCCCAAATGTCTTGGTTAGTGTGAGACCAAGAGACTCAGTTACTTTAGCTGGCATGACATTATCAGATGTGCTTAAGTCTATAATATAGTTACTCAGCTTGTGGCCATTAATTAACAAGGAAACATACAAAGGTTCTATTTTTCTAAGAATAGTTGGGGGAGTAATGACCAAATTATTTGGAATAGGCGTGTTCTTTGGAGAATCAAGAGTTACCTTTTTATCCTTTTGTCTTGTAGGGATGGTTTGGTTTTTGACATATTAGACTAGAGTATTCAATTGATCAGGATTTGATTGCAAATATTCAAACTCAAACATTTGTATTTTTGTCTTTTTGACATGATCAATTATGTCAAATGGCTAAATCAAGCTAGGTATAGAGAAAGGTATTTCAATTTTCTAAGTTTTAGGAGGGATGAGAGGTGGACTGGTTTGCAAATTTGTAATAGAAAGGGAAGGCAAAATTGATGTATTTTCCTTTTGGGTGATTACTAGGTCTTTTGACTAAAAAGGTAGAGTGGTTCCACGCTTAGCAATCATGACTACTGGCTACAGTTGCTCTTCTCTCTTCTCTTTATTAGCTTGTTAGAATGATTAGTTTTTGGACCTAGTAAACACTTCATATGATCCATCAATAGCTTCTCCTTTGCTTCCAGGTTCATCCTGGTAGTTCAAGAAACCAATGTGGGAGTTGCCAGCTGATTCTTCTTGATTGTCTTCAAGGAGATCAACATCATTTTCTTGATTCAATTTAGGCTGGAAAGAGAACTCTGATTCTGCTTCAAGATATCCCATTGCTGAATTGGTTAGAGGAGATTCTAGGGCAAGTTTCCCTTGTGGGGGAGGAAGGTGATTCTATTGCCCTTGATTCCTGGCAGCATTGCCCTAATATGATTGATTTAAGAATGTCCTTCTGTATAAAGGAGCAGAAGACATTCCTTGAGCCATTTGCTTTTTGAGAGCAAGCAACTCATTTGCCAATTTTTGCACCATTAGATCTGTGGTGCCTATAGATGCATATTTAGAAGATGATGAAGCTCTATTTCTATTTGGATCTCTTCTTATCTTCCCTGCTAAGATGAGATTATCTTCTACTTTTGTGGCCAAAATTTGAGCCGCAACAAGATCTATTTAACCAGCACGTCTCAAGAGAAAACTTACTTCTGGTAGCTAAGAATTAATGAAAAATCATTTGAGATTCTCAGCTATAGGTCGAGCTATTACAGGAATTCTATTTCTCAATTTTCAAATTTAGCTATGAAATCTCTCATAGGCTCATAAGGCTCTTTCTTCATCTGTGTAAGTTGAGCCAAAAGTGCATGTGCATCTTCTGCAGGTTTGAATATGGCTTCAAACTTATCTTTGAGAGTATTCTAATTAGTCACTGACTAAGTGTGTAAATGATAAAACCAATCTGCAGTAGCACCTTGTAATGTTTCTACAAAAAGCCTGACTGCTACATCTTCAAATTCTACTCTAATTACTCCACAAGCTATTCTAAAGGTTGCAATGTGTTCATCAGGATGAAGTTTCCCATCACCATAGAATTTGAGGAAATTCTTCCTTGAAATATGTGGAAGCTCATGTAGAGGTGGAGTAAGATTGAGAGGACCAAAAGCATTACCCTAGAGGCCTTGAACTGCCATTATATGATTATGAAAAGGAGGGATAACAAATCTCAGAGGGGTAACTATAGGCAAAGCTTTATCAACAATAGAAGTAGATACTTCATCTGGCAATGGAGATCTAACTTTAGTAAGAGGAAAAATCTTGGTTTATTAGAGATGAGATGGTGAAGGAAATAGATCAAAATCACTTTGTTGTACTAACTCGAATATAGGGTCAATGATACCTTTATCCCTTTGGCTTCGCGTATACCTTGAATCTACCAGATCGTGAAACAAAAATGCAAAAGAATTAACTTTGCTTCAGTTAAAGCTTGAGGCTTTAAACTGTGTATTCTTTCCCAGTTAGTGTGGAGGTGAATGGATAGATTATAAATGGATAATGGATTTTATATCCGTAGCAGAGTCACCAAAAACTGTTGGTTAAATATTTTGTCGATCAGCATACTGATAAATAAAATAGGTCTAATTAGCCAAAGTAGGAAGATTGGTCATCTAAATTTGTAGGTTTACCACATTAGAAGGACACTGATCTCTCCTTTCATCAAGGAGAGGTTCCCTATAGATATGATATATATATATATATATATATATATATATATATATATATATATATATATATATATATATATATAAACACAAAATAATAATCAAGGGTAGGACAAACCATCCATCTCTCTTTCTTCAGAGATGATGCATACAAGTCAAAGGAAAAAATGTAATGGAAATAACAGACAACACTCCTCTTCTTTCAGAAGTACTATTTACCAAACCACAAGAATACTCCTTGTAGTAAATGCAAAATGTAGTAAAGGATGTAGTAACTAGCAAATTGAAATGTAGCACAAAGTCTCCACTTGAATTACTCAAGAGTAAGATACAAAGGACAATGAGGACACAAAGTCTTCCCAAAGTCCTTTACACAAAAATGAAAAGAAAACACATTGAAAGGCAATTATGGGGGCACAACGTCTCTCCACAGTTGACTCTTTAGGACACCTTTTTGACTAATTTCACTAATCCTGCTTGTTGAATTAAAAGAATAGAAAATATATCAAGGAAAAAGACATAAGAATAGTTTCCTCAAAAACAAAGATATTATAGCACAAAGTCTGAAAAACCACTTGCTTTCTTATTCCAATAACAAAATATGATAAACAAACTGAGCTCAAAGTCTCAAAAGTGTCTTTTAATTTGGGCAGAGTTTCGTTCTGATTGTCCAAAAGAGATCCATTTACAATAGAAGAGAGTTCCTTATATATCCATTTCAAGAAGGACTTGGGAATAGTAACACATCATGTTGCATTGGAATATGTTAAGAAGATAGGCTAGAACTTAGGGTCATTTTACCCATTTGGTTTTATCAATGTAGGGAAACAAGTCACGCTTATTGAAAGTTTGCAACTTTCAATGTCCACCTGGTGATTTGATCTTACCTTCATTGTTCCTCCTTTTTTGGTTAATTGAATCAGGTCCTGGACTTAGTTTGCTATTCTATTCCTTCCTCACTTTCTGCTAGTCTTGGCCTTGAAGTTTGTGAATGCGTTCTAGTCTATAGGTTCAAAGGATCAACAACTATTTTGTTGTCTTGAATTTGACATCTTCTGGTGCGTCACTCCTTGGTCCTCTTTTAAATTTTTTGTTTGGCACTTTCATAGATTGAACTTGACCTTTTAGGCCTTAAGAAATGCCTTTTTTTGGGTCAGGAAGAGCCTCCCACAAAGGTATCTACCCTTTGGGCGACCCTTCAGCTTCAGGGAAGTATTCTTCAAATTGGCAGCTGAGAGTCCCTCGCAAGGGTACCTACCCTTCGGGGTCCTTCGGTGGCCTTTCAAAAATTCCCGTGGACAATTCTAATGGGTATTTTCCTTGGGATTTTCCCCAGGTAAATTCTCATGGCCAATTCTTGTAGACAAATTGTTCACAAAAATTTCTCGTGGACAAAAAGTCTATAGAAATTGTTTTGTTTGCCATATATGTGAATTCCTTCGGGTTTCTTGCTTCCGCAACTTCTCAAAATTATTTTAGACTTTTTGTTTGAAGGAATTCCTTTAGACAAAAAGTTTGAAGGAATTGTGCCTTAGACTTGCCTTAGTCTTTTTGAAAATGACCCTTTTGAAGGGTATTTTCATTGACCAAGTGCCCTCTGTAAGGGCACTTGCCATTCAAGAGGCCCTTTAAACTTTTGCATTTTGAATTACTCCTTTCAACCAAGTTGTTGAGCCATTTTTTGAACCATTTGATTGAACTGCTTGGTTGAACTGAACGTTGAACCACTTGGCTGAACCAAAATGGTTTAAGCCGATGAACCCTTTGTTTGAAACATCCATTGAACCTCTTCGTTGAACCAATCGGTTGAACCAAGCTTTGAACCAAAATGGTTCAAGTTGATGGTTCAATTGAATGAACCAAGCCAATGAAACACTCCATTGAACCAAGATATTAAACCTCTCCATTAAACCAAGATGTTGAACCTCTTCGTTGAACCAAGACATTGAACCAAAATGGTTCAAGATGATGGTTCATTTGATTAAACTGAAATGATGAACTAACCATTGAACCAAAGACGTTGAACCAAATATTGAACCAAGTTTTTGTTCAATGGTTCAAAAAAAGCCTTGAATCAAATGACAAACCAAAGGATGAACCAATCTTGAAAAATGACCAAGTGTTAGAAACCAATTCTTTTGATTGAACCTGAATGAAGAAGCGAACCTGTAGAATTGAACCTACCTACAGAGTCCATAGAAACCAAGTCCATAGTTTTATCTAACCTTGAAAGAGTCCATATATTTTATCTTCCTACTGAGTCTGTAGATTCAAGCCTATAGAGTCCATAGATTTAAGCTTGCAGAGTCTATAGATTCAAGCCTACAGAGTCCGTAGATTTTTGAGAAGCTTGAAAAATGATGAATTTGAATGCCCAAGACAAATTTTTAAAAGGGAAGAGACAATTTTGGTCTGTAGGACCAAAATAGGTCATATGTTGTCCCAAAAATGAGTGATATTATTTTTAGGGGACAACACATCTCACTCCTGTTCATTGCATCCCCCTATTTATTCACCACATCACCACTTTTTGGCATGACAATATCTTTTCATCACCCCTTTTGCTTGTTAATATCTTCTAACAAGTTGACTGATGCCTACCTTCTCTCTTCACCTTCTTACCCACCCATCCTTTGCTTCTCCTTGTTTTTTTAACCCCTTTCCCATTTTCCATCCCATTCTCATCTCCAAAACCACCATATGCTTTGCTTCATTATCCATCATCATCCATGGTTACTTGGTCAAGATACCA
The DNA here is from genome assembly GCA_037957365.1 of Torreya grandis. NCBI lineage: Eukaryota > Viridiplantae > Streptophyta > Pinopsida > Cupressales > Taxaceae > Torreya > Torreya grandis. The sequence goes on along the minus strand of JARHVA010002707.1, from coordinate 2,159,131 downwards.
CCTAATTATTCACTCTCCTATCATCCTTTTGTGTACTCATTTCACTCCTTTGCCTCCTATTTCCTTTATTCTATTTATTACCTTATTTTTTTTCATTTTCATCACCAAACTATTTTCTCTTTGGTCTACTTTTAGACCTATTTTCAAACCCTTCATGGCCTCCCATATTTACCATCCTCTCCTTAACCTTCATGACTATTACATTTCTCTCCCCATAATTTTAAATTCTCTAATATGCCATTATTTCATGCATCTCTCACCCCCCATCTTCTACCTTTTAATTTTATCTTTTCTCTATTTCATTTCATTTCATTTTTTTGTCTCCCTTAATGCCCTTCCTTGCTCTTCCCAGCCTATATGAGCATGCCTAGCTTCTTCCATACTTCTCCACCTTCATCTTTATCTATGACCTCATTGTTTTCTCTTCATCCATCTCTTGGTCCACCTTCACCTCATCCATTTTTGGATATCCCTTATGTTCTCTAATTCAACCTCCACCTCTTTAGAGTGTGGTCACTAGTTGTACTACTTCTACATACATCTCGTTGTTTATTTCCTCATGTCCTTTATGCCCTTGCCTTAATTCATGAAATCTAGTTAGTTTCATTACTTTAGGATCATCCCTTTCTTCCTTTAATGCCTCTATGTGTTGTTCTTGAACTCTTTTTTTTATCCCTCTCCAACTATTCCCTTCACCTTCCCTATCACGTTTTCCCTTTTAAACCCTCTACCCATTTTGAGCATGCTATGTCCTCCAAGGTCTTCCACTCAATTTTGGTTTACTATGAGCTATATACCAATCCTATGGCTCTATAACATAATTGGCCAAGATTGTGGCTCATATGACCAACCAATAAGCTTGAGTGTTATTAAGCCATCGAGATGAGAATTCCCTCCCCACCTCTTCTGGTCTTTCCTATTTTCAACCCCTTTTACTTTAACCTTCATAGATGTTAGAATTAAAACTAAAACCACCTTAAAATGGATGCTCTGGGATACCCACGTGGGGATGCTAGCTACCCTCTCATACACCCTACCTTCCAATAATTCCCCTTGATTCTCCTTTTTTAGACTACATTTTACACCTTGAAATAGCCTTTACTTTAATGCAAGAAATCCACAACCTGATCTCTCATTTAATTAATATTATTATTCACCTCACTCCATATTCTAAAACCCCTCAGAGTCTTTCTTTGAATTCCCTCAAAACTCATTGCTTACTTATTTTGAGACCCCACTGGTTCAAAGGTCAAGGGTTTAAATCTTCACCACTTTATGTTTACTAATTCTACTACTTTTTTTCCCCAAATCATTACATACTACCCTTTCATATCCTATTAGTGACATTGTTGTGGCATGTGCACAATGTCAGCTTACTTGGATGGTGATGAAAGAACCTATTAGATCATTATGGAAATTTTAGTAGTTCCATATTTTCTAAATCTTGGTAAATCATATTTCTCCCTTTTCTTTTCTTTAAAAATTTGGTAGTAGTTACATGCTACAACCTAATTATCCATGGCTATAGATTCCTTTTGCATAGTTGATGCAATCATCTAATTTCATCCTGGGTAATGTCATCCACCATTTCTACCACACCCATAAAAAACTATTTGATATCCATCTTTTCCACCCTTTATTTCTTCTCTTTATCTAATGTCCTTCAAGTAGACCTAACTACATGATATCAAATTAGGGAAACCAAGTTAACCAACACCCTTCACCTCAAAAGAATTATATTTGTCTTGACATTATTTTTAGATTCCTATCCATGGAACTATGTAGGTAGTGTCCACTTTCTACATGCATCTAGGTCTAGCTTGACCATCTGCTTGCAACCCATACCCAATACACCCATGCTTTCACCACATCCACCTTGACATTGGTTGCTTTTGACCTAGAACATTAGTGTGTTTTGTAATAACTTTTTGACTGCAATGACCAGCCTTGCCAAGTTTAACTTTTAAAAATTTGCACCACCTCATGAAAAACTAGACCATTTGTGTTTTCTTGAGACCACTTCCTACCATGGATACCTGAGTTAACACTGACCCTGTCTAGGAGCCTTAATAAGACTAACTCAATTAGCTATAACTAATGCTAAGGACTAGTTACCTTATCATTTATCTTAGAACCTGACCTTTTTTTTATCAACATTGGTATCCTTATTCTCTATTTAATCTTGACTATTGTTTTTAGTCATATTTTGTGAACCCATTAGCATTTCACATACCTAGCTACCTTGTGGCACCACCTAGTGCCTCCCCATCAACTGCTTATCAAACCTACACTTGATTTGGCCTTTCCTCATCAACTCTCATTTTGAGGAAAAAACATTCCTCCCATACTTAGAGCACCTTGAGCTTTAACCAAGTGATTCATTTTTGTTTTGTAGCTTGTTAATTCAAAGCCACATAATAAAAAGGGGTGAAATGTAGACACTAGAAAACTACACACTTACAGTTTTTGATGAATAAATACCTTAAGACCCACTAGATATCCCCTAAACCTTTTTAATCCTTAAAAAACCACTCTTAACCTTAAAAAATCACTATTCTTCTAGTCACATAATATTATTCAAAAATACTATTTGAAAGTACTATTCAAAATTACTATTCACTATCACTATTCATTATGGGACCCACTATCACTATTCATGATGACATGGAAAATTACATGGTATGTGACATATCATGTAACATGGTAAGTGACATGGAAGGTGATATAGCGAGTGACATGGCTCAAAAGAGAGGTGGCTTGATGTGGGACATCATACCCCACTTGGGACCCTTTTTTTAAAGTGCTTAATGACCTCATTTAAGCATCACAGGGGTCCCCCATTAAAATATGGAAAATTTTACTTAAGGAGGACATCATTCAACATTAATTTTTCCTTCAAATATGAAATTAGACTCCAAAATAAGATACCTATCTCTTTATTTCTTTGAGAAAGATAAAGATCACCTATTTTTGACTTCTTAACCTAAATGGGAATCCCCACCAACCCCATCTTTGAATATTCATGTACCACATGGAAAATGGAACCACATCTGGTATGAAACCTCTTTAAATTCTTTGATGAAGACAACAAAGGGTGGTGAAAAGTCTTTAAGCCTCATTCAAACCCATGTGCATGATTCCCATTCAAAATTGGACCCATGTGCAGAGTGGGAGACTTACCAACCCAAATGGGAGTCCAAAAACCCTCATACTTGACTTATTTATGAACCCCACTTGGAAATTTTTTCCAATTTTCACTATTCTCCTCTTTTGACGTGTTTCTTAACATCAAATGCTATAAATACCTCCCCTCTCCTCCACCCAAGGTTAAGTTACAAGTGAGTCTTTGGGTATTAACATCTTGTTTTAAGTTTTTGAAGGAGGTTATAATTTTGGAGGTCATCATAATTTTAGAGGTCATCATCATATTTGAATGAAAATAATTCAAATTAATGAAGCTGTAATAGAATTGTTGTAGGATTCCATCTTCATCAACCATCATCAACATCAACACTCTTCTTCAAGCTTGAAAGGTAATCTTTCCTTTTGTCTATTTTATTTATTTAAATTAAATTCCTTTCTTACCTTTGGAATCTTATTTATTGACATATAAAACTAATCCTCTAATCCCTTATTTTCTCTTTTTCCTTTATCCCTTTTATCCTCTTAACTTCTTCGTTAGCTTAATCCCATTTACCATTTTTTTTACCCCTTTCCACCTTCACCCTATTTACCATCTTCCTAATTTGTCATATTTTACCCATTTACCCATTCATATATTTATCTATGTAAATCCTTAACCATTTACCAAACCTAAATAAGCTATCCTTTTTATGCTTTCCATTTTACCAAATCAAACACCACCATTTTGACTAGACCAATTTTCAGCATTAGCATCATCCTAACTAGTTGCTTTATTTTGATCATATTAGAAAAGAATTTAATTCCTTTGCTGTTATTTTTTTTTAGTTTGATACCATTTCATGAAAATTATATCATTTTTATTCATAAAACTTAAGTGTTTAAAGTAGGTATATTGACATCTTCCTAGAAAGCTTTTGCTTCTAGGATCTAGTTCACGCTAGGTAATCCACCCATCTACTTGTCTAACAAATAAGTTTATTTTATTTTTTTAATTTTTTTAAGGTAATACTAAAAAGCCAAAGAGGATATTTAAAAAATAACTTGGATCCAATTTTTGAACTTTAATAGGTATTCTTCCACACCCTTCATCACAAGTTTCTTCTTTTCACACTTAGGAAAAAGCAAAAAATATATAGAAACAACATGATTAGGAAAAGTTTGTCTAAAAATGTCAAGGGATTGGTTTAGAGGTGTGTTTTGGTTATATAAAACAAGATACCCATTTTTAATGAGGGTTTATAAAACATTTTCTAAGATATTACACCTACTAAGGTCATGCCCCACTACTCGATGGAAAGTGCATAGGTCATTTTCATTGTACCAACTAGGTGTAGGATGAGAAGAATCAAATTGTTGAGGGATTTTGATAGGAGGAAGTTTTATGATATTATCTTTCAAAAAATTCTTTAGGATCAAAGCATAATATTCCCCAAGCTAAGTAAATTGTTTTTAATTATTTCAATTTTGGTTTTTCATGTTTTGATTTAAGGAGTTAGAAGAGTTTAGTTGTTTGATAGATGGTGGATGAGCGATCTTAAGGACAATAAAATTTATAGTTCCCTTGATCTTGATCTTAGCATTGGTATTGGTCTTATTACTTGGTTTAGAGGAAGAGGCCTCATTAGTTTTGTAGGTGGAGTTCTTATTTTTCAAATTTAACTTTCTTTCATCGATGGATCTATTTTTTAGCTTGTGTGCCATGGGAAAAAATTCATCAAAGGTTATGAAGACCTAAACATACAATATAAAAAATATGTACCTAGCACATACACAAGAAAAGAGTTTTATTAGTTTGGGTTGGGGTAAAGATAAGAAAATTTGATTGATTAGGCTTCTCTAATGAGCTATAAAATCAATAATAGACTCATCAACAAATTTTTGGATAGAATAAAGGTCATTGATGGAAAATATATTAGAGATATTTATTGAAAAGTGATCCAAGAAAGTTTAGGCTATATAGGTGAAGGAAAAGAGAGAGTGTTTGGTTATGGAACTATACTAGTCTAATGCTAGATTGGATAGGGAGACGGGGAAGATATGAAGGGGGAGAACATCATTATAGGTAATCATGTAACATGAATGCCTAAATGCCCTAAAGTATTGTTGGGGATCCTCCTTATTATGGAACTTAGAAAACTTAGGAAGCTCCCATTGAGAAGGATATGGTATGATAGGTATAGATAGGTGAATGGGCTCATATGATAAGATGTTGTGAGCTCTAGAAATGGATGATTCTAGAGTTATCATTTTATCCATTAACATTTTCATTAGATCCATTTGGGGTTGTGTGATTAGGAGGTTATAAGGTGCATATTATTATTATGGTTGGGTGATATATTGATAATTTGTGGGAGGTTGAGAAGTTACCACATATTGATATATATACACATGTGGTTGGGTGGATACTATGTAGGGGTAGGTGGATGTAGGTGGTTGGGTAGTGGGTAGATGGACATGACCTTGTGGGTTAGGGATGTAACCCAAGTTAGGTGCAATGGGAACCCATTAAGAGGTTAAATTAGGTTGGGTATGATATATGGTTGGGTTTGCAACTTAAATAAAGGTGGTGACCTTTGTATTGATTGGTGATAAGGTAGAAGGTATAGACACCACAAGATTTTTAAGTGGAGTAGTGAATAATGGATTGGGGGTAGCTAAAGGAAGGTTGGAAATTCTAGTAAGAGGTACCCCCATGGTGATGGGAGTGTAGGTGGTTAATGGTTGGGTTGTTCCTAGGTTAGAGGAATTATTGGTGGGGGTGGAAGGTGTAAGAGTGTTGGTTTTTTGGGTGGTTGGTTTTCTATAGTAGTATCAAAAGGATTATTGGTAGATGAAGATTCTTGGGTGATGAATATGGAAATACAAGTATTACCCATAAGGTGGGAAGGCATGCTATAAGGTGGGTCCATAGGTGGAATTGAAGCAAGGGTATGGTGAGGCATGGTGCTAAGATAATGCTGAAGGGCCATAGGGTTGTCATATAAGAAAGTGGAAAAGTTTATATCTCCTTGGGAAACTACGTAAGGGAAATAAGGAATTCCCAAATGGTAAGGAGAGTCTTTTGATTCAAAGGTGTACTCCATAGATGGAGAGGTAGAAGAGGTTGATTGGTTTGGTGATAGGTTCCATTATACTAAGTTATTTCACTTTGGTAAGTTAGAATCATACAAGATAAGGGAGAGAGAATAAAAAAACAATTTTTCCACTCAAATAGAGAGAAGATAAGAAATGAGAGAGGAAATCAAACAAACACTAAAAATTATGTTAAGTCCTAAATTTATTTTTCATCTCTCTTTTGGCTTATGCCTTAAGCTTTAAGAACCATATGACTAAAATTAGCTTGTAGAGCGGGCACTAAAAAAGAAGTCTATGGTTGGTTGCAGATTGTGTTTAGGCTCTCAAAAAATATATATATTATAAATCAATAGGTGTCTTGGTATTTGGGCCTACCCCCTTACTTCACACACTATAGTGATAAGGGTGTTAGCTACTTAGCCAATATATACCAATTTTAAAAGTTTATACTCAACTAGAGAGCTGAGTTGGTTCTCCTCTTGGTAATGACTTCCAAGTATGATTGTAAGGAAAGGGTAAGGTGACTACTAGGTGATTAAATCCCAGTCAGGACTTATATCAAGTTTGTTTAGATGTTTGATTGATGTAGGTGGTTTTTTTGTGTGTGTGATACAAGTGATGCTATGATCAAATTACTTTGATTTAATTTAACTAAGTTAGCTAAATTTGTAAACAACCAATGAATGTAGTTGATTTTAAACCCAAAAGAAACTTTAATTTAATTTATGAGCAAACAATAAGGAGAAGAGTATATAGATGCAAATGAAAGAAACCCAAGCAGAGATTCAAAGGTCCCACCAAGCATGCAAAAATGTTTCAATGAATTTTAGCTTACATTTAAAGAGAGGAAGAAGAAATAAACTATATATGGGTATGGTAGAAAAACTTGCTTAGTTGTGCATGCATTGAATTAAATGATTGTAGATAACTCCTCTTTGGCTTGGGAGGATGACTTGTAAATAAGACAACACTAAATAAAATGGTTGGTTAGATAGATAGCTAGGTGGATTGCCTAATTCTAGTTAGATCTTAGAAGCAAGAGCTTCCTCAGGGGCTGTCAATCCACATGTTTTAAGGAATTAAGTTTGTGAAATAGAAGACAAAGCACTTGCATAAATGATAGAAGATACTGAAATGTAATACAAGAAATGCTTGATAAAGAAGTAGACTAAAATAACTAATATAACAATAAGCTTGTCAATATTAATGATAAATAGGTTAGGTGTTGTTCAAAAAATGGTTAGGGCTTCTGTGAATAGGTAGAGGAAAATGGAGTTGGATTTGGTTGAGGGTAGGTGGGTGAAAATAGCTTGCTATTATTTTTTGCCATAGTGACTATCGGTGGTTGGTATGATCATTAGCGGTTGAGGTGACCATTGATGGTTGGATAAAACATCAATGGTTAGGATGACTGTCTATGGTTATTATGTGTTGGGTTTGGATAATAAAAAGGTCATATTAATGGGATCACATAAGGCAATTCTAGGAGATTGGTTTATAATGGGTTGATTATGAAATGGAAAAGAAGTAATTGATATATTAAAAATAAATACTTAACTTGCTATTAGTTAATCAGATAAATGGTTAAGGTGGTTGGCATGTTGATGTAGTTTGGCATGATTTTGGTAGAGTAATGGTACTTGGCTATCGACTGAGGGGTGGTGGCAATCTAGCTCTCTGACATGATGGCTAGATTACTAGATTGTTGAAGGAAGTGACCTGTAAAGAAACTTTGGATGAAAATTTTATTGAAGTCATGGATCCATTTCACCTCCTTCTCTTATCTTCTTAGAGGAATGAAGGAGAGGTGTAATAATATGTTAATAAGGGGTCCAACTTGATATCTAATTTTAACTTTGACATGCATGGAATTTCACATGAATTAGATGATCTAATTATAGAAAATAAAGGTAGAGTGAAGGGTCAATTAAGTTGGTTTAGATGGTGGATCCTAATTATCAATGATCAAGGGACCATCAATGGTTAGGGTGACCATTTATGGTTGAGGGTCAAGGCCAAGTTGAGTTAAAATGTGGGTTAAGTCAATAGGTCAAAATGATTAACATTAGGTAAGTTTGTTGGTTGAATGGTATAGGTTGGGCCCAAGGGGGTCCTAAGGTGGTCTAGGGGAATTATAACATTAAGGAATATCATGTGTGGATTTATAGTGTCTACAAGGAGAGTTAAATTAGGAAGACTAATTGTCAATGCTAAGAATAATGAGAATAATTTGTATGTCTTAAATGAGATCAAGAAGGAGAGATACTTTATGAGCAAGATGGATCAATGTTGGCTATGGATTATATGGTTGGGGAACCTAAAATTTGGCAATTTCATCAAGATAAGCCCTAAGAAGTTTGTGAAGAGTATACCTAAAATCACCAAACCTACAAAAACATTTTATAAGGCATGTCAACATGGTAAGAAAACTAGAAGAAGGTTCAAGTCTAAAGAGTAATATACTACAAGGCCTTTGGAGTTAATACACACTGATATTTGTGGGCCTATAATAATACAAAGTATTCAAGGAGATAACTACTTCATACTACTCATAGATGACTACCCAAGAATGACTTGGGTAGCATTCTTGAAAGAAAAGTCAGAAGCTCTTGATAAGTTCAAGGCATATAATGCTCTTATTTAGAATGATAAGAATGGAAATATAAAATTATCTAGATCTAATAGATGAGGAGATTTTTTCTCCAATGAGTTTTATGACTTATATGAGGTCCATGGGATAAGGAGATAGTTTTTAGTAGCTAAGACACCTTAGTAGAATGGGGTAGTTGAAAGAAAGAATAGGATAATCTAGGAGATGGAAAGAACTATGCTAAATGACTTAAGGTTAGCTAATGGACAATGGAAAGAGGTAGTGAGCACTACCGTCTACATATTTAATAGAGGATAGATAATGACTAATGGAAATAAGATCCCTTATGAACTGTGGAAAGATAGACCTGTTAAGTGGAACACTTTAGAGTGTTTAGAAGTAAATGATTCATCAAAAGATATAAGGAAGACTTAGGTAAGATTGATTCTAGGTTTTATGAAGGTATATTCTTTGGATATTCATCAGTAAGCTTAGCCTATATATGCTATAACAAGAGATTGCAGAAGATAGTAGAAAGCACCAATTTGAAGATTGATGAGACAAAAAAATCACTCACAATAAAAGTATACATCAAAGAATATAGACTTCAAGAATGAAGAGGAAATAATAGAGATTGATTAAGAAGAAAAAGTTGAGGAAAGATGAGAATCAAAAGGCCCCTTAAGATAGATTCAAAGAGATCATCCTGGATCACAAATCATTGGTAACAAGGATGCAAGTATGCAAATATGAATAAGATTGATAAGTAACCTAAACAAAAATAATGTTGCTCTATTGTATAAGATTGAACCTAAAAATATTTTTGAAGAAAACAAAGACAAGTTTTGGATAGGTGTTATGAATGAAGATTTAGACCAAATAGAAAAGAATGGGACTTGGGAACTAGTTCGTAGGTCTATAGATAAGAATGCCATTGACACAAAATGGGTGTTTAGAAACAAGTTTAATAAATATGGATAAGCCATTAGGAATAAGGGTATATTGGTATGCAAAGGGTATGCACAAGTTGAAGGGGTAGACTTTGAAGATAATTTTTCCTAGTATCAAGATTGGAGGCTATCAAATTATTTATATCATATGTAGGATTCAAAGGATTCAAGGTATATTAGATGCATGTCAAGTCAAGATTTGAAGAAATGGGAACTAGGAAGAAGAGGTGCACATAGAGAAACTTGAGGGTTTCTCAATATTAGGTAACAAGGACTATGCTTGTAGATTTAAAAAGGATCTTTATGGTCTAAATCAATATTCTAGAGTTTGGTATGCTAGATTAGATAGGTATTTATTGGACCAAATATTCAAAAGAGGAGTTGTATATTTTAATTTATACATAAATATAGAAGATGACTATCAATTGATAGTAGTTGTCTATGTGGATGCCATCATATTTGGTGAAAATAGTGAGAATATGACTAAGGAATTTATAGATGTGATGAAAAAGGAGTTTGAGATGTTTATGATGGGATAACTATCATTCTTTCCTAGGTTACAAGTCAATCAATCAAAAAGAGGTATATTTATTTCATAAACTAAGTACATTAAAGAGATGTTAAAGAAGTTTGAACTGGAAGATTGTAAGGTAGTTAATACACCTATGATCATAGGGTATAAATTTATCAAGGAGGATGAATCTCTAAGGGTCAATCATCATACATGCCAATGATTGGAATTTTTCTATACACTACTTCCTCTAGACATGACATCATGTAAGTAGTAGGTCTTGTGGGAAGATTTCAAGTAGAACTAAAGGAAAACCATATGAAATAATTAAAAAGGATATTTAGGTATCTCAAGGGGACTATGGAGTTTGGCTTGTGGTATCTAAGGATCAAGGATTTAAACTTAATAGCCTATACAAAGGTAGATTAGGCATGGATTCTTGATGATAGGAAGAGCACTAGTGGAGGAACCTTCTACTTAAGAGAGTGCCTTGTATTATGGATAAGCAAGAAATAAACATTAGTGGTATTATCCACTTATAAGTCTAAATACATTACAATAACTTCATGTTGTACTCAGGTCTTATGGATGAGATAGACCATAAAAAACTAAAAGGTGGAGTATGATAGTAATAGCCCTATCTTTTGTGATAATACAAGTGCTATAAGTGTCTAAAAGAATCCTATCATGCACTAAAATACTAAGAATATTCCTATTAGATATCATTTTCTAGGAGAATATGTAAGTGAACAAAGTGTTAAACTTGAATATGTTTCTATAAAGGATTATATTGTAGGCATTTTGACCAAACCACTTCCAAAGGCAGCATTTGAACATCTAATATAGGAATTAGGTTTAATTCTAAACCCTAGAAATCATTAAAGAAGTAAAATGCTTAGATGAATATAATTAGGTGGTTTATTATCTCCAAGAGTAGGTAGGTAGGCTGAGAAGGCATGAGTGGAGATAGGGGAGAATGTTTATATGGTGCTTAATTAACTCATAACCCTATGTGTTAAGTGTTTTTATTGTAAGAGATATAATCTAAGAAGTTTCAGACATATGTTTGTCATTTATGTCAAAGGGGGAGAAATTTTAAAATGAGGGAGAAATAGTCTATTGAGAGAAGTTTATGAGAGTGCTTTCCATCAATAATAAAAGGGGAGATTGTTGATTATTATCATTAATGTCAAAGGTGCATCTTATGAAAGTAGATGTCAAAAGTGCATCTGTTGAAAGTAGATGTCAAAGGTACTAATCCTAGTTGGAAATATGTGATGTGACAAGGTTCATTGAGAGAGTGTTATCATGAGATAATTTGAAGGAAACTAATGCTTTATGGTTGCATGAAGGCATATGTCATTGATGACAAAGTGCATAGAAAGCCTAATCAAGAGCTTAGTCATGACATGAAGAGGTATTTGGATGAAAAATGGATGAATAAAATCATGTGAAGGTTTTTTTACACTTTTTGAGAATCAGAGAAAGACATATAAGAATTAATTAGAGTTTTAGGGTGAGTTTATAGGGGTTGGACCTTTAGACTAAGTTTACACCTAGACCTCTCTTTAACATTACCTAGACTAATGAGTCATGGATATTAGATTTGAAAGCAAGTATGCATATGTAAGCATGGATAGAGGTAATATAAGTTGTTATAGGCATGTTTACAAATTTTGAGGTCATTGCTTGAAGGAAATTTCATGGAACACTATTTTAGGCATTCTTGAGTTCATGGAATGAGGTCTCAAGACCTAAAAAGTACTTTTAGATGTTCATTGGCATGTGTAGCATATGCATGGGAACCTAATATATTAAGGAGAGAAGGTAAGGGTCCTATCTAAGATATATATGAATTGGTTTTGGATTCAAAGGGTATTCCTTTATGAACAATCATTAAGACCAAAACATGTGTTAAACCTCATTAAAACCCTAGTAAGGACCTGATGTGAAATATATTGTTCAAATAAGCTTATAATGGATTAAAATTACTATAAAATATATTATATTATGTATTTAACTCTCCCAGGTACGTCTAGGTTGTGGTGGTTAGTTATATGAGATAAAATACATAGATACAGGGTCATTTGTCAAGAAGTTGCTGTAGCTCTCAAAAGTTGTATTGGTGAAGGAAAAAAATAGATGGGAGAAGAATATAGAGAGTAATTTTTTATGTAAATGATGATTTATGGATATTTTATATCCTTAAAGTGTTATAATTTGGTCATCCAAGTTAGCCAATCATAGATAGACCTAATAGTGCAAATAGTGCTAAACCCAGGCAGAAATGAGAAGATGGATTTGAGGGTATGAGAATATCATATTGATGAAAAAAGTGAATTAAGAGTTTATTTATGAATTTTAATTAATTTTCATGCTTTTAATAAGTTTATTAGTTTAGTTAATATGGTAAAAAAATTTCTCACAAAATGACTTGTTTGATTTATATAAGACTATGTGATATAAGGTCAAGAAATTGGTCTGCAAGACTAATATTTATGATTAGACCACATGATATTTATATTTGATGTTTTTTTTTGGATATATCATAGGAACATTTAAATTCATAAATATTCATGAAAAGTGTTTACACAAGTTTATTAAGTCTAAGTCACCATGACTAATTTTTGAGGTTAATTGGCAGTTCTAAGTGAGCGAGTTTCAAAGATGTTCTTGAGCCTTTATCTCCTAAGTGAAAGTGTTCAAAGACTTTGGTGATGAAATTTAGGTAATTTTTAACCTTTATAAATGTTTATTTTTTTATATTTCATATCTTAAGGGTGTTTAAGATTCATTTTTTTAAGATAGACTTTGGAGGTACATAGGCTTAATAGGACAATTTGTCTTAAAAGTGCTTTCATGGTATGAACAAAGGATACAAGTCTAATCAAGTATGAATAATGTAATTAGAGGTAATTATATAAGTGATTTAATGTTTTTTTTTCTTTTTTGTTAATAGTGACATATGGGTCTAAAAAGATTAAAATTTGATGCTAAGAAGATAGACCTAATGCAATTACATCTCCATGAGACCTAGAAGAGAAATGAGGCTTAATTGAGTTGTTGAAGACCAAAAGGGGTTTAAAGTTAATTTTAATAATGTTATTAATATGTTATAATATATATTATAAGTTGTGTGGATGATCAAGTGGTGTGTGACCATGAGACTTATATATATACAAGGCAATTTAGGCCTATTTGGTATGTAAGCAATTGAAGTAAATAAAATCTTGATTGTTATAAAATAAGGAAGTCTTGAAATGGGAAAATAATATAAAAAAATAGGTATGGTGATCAATATTAATGAGGTAGATTACTTCATGCTAATTCACCTAGGGAGTTGGTGCTTCCTTGCAATAGGTGCTTGCTAAAGCCTAGTCAAGTGGTTTCTTGACTTCTTTGGGGTTGGTGCTCAAAATAATTTTATATTTTGTTTTATAGGACTATATCCCATTTATATAAATCATATTTGGTTTTATAAACCTTGAGTATTTCCCACTCATGTGTCTTTTCTTGTGTTATTCTCATGTGAATGATTCTTTATGCATTACTAGATCTTAATATTGCTTTCATAGTTCATGAATGATTGATATAAATGAAAGAAATTTTTTAGTTCAATGATTCACCCCCCTCTAAGTGATTGTTCTTCCAAAAAAATCACATTTTTATCCAAGTTTGGGGGCATGTGTCCTAAAATATTTATATATTTATACACTTTACATATTTTATATTTATCCTAATCCCAACTCTAATGGTTCATAACGATATATATTTTCAAATCAAATTGATAAAATCTAAGGTGGTTACATTGATACACAAGTTTACTCCTAGACCGTTATCTTCCATTTAAATCATTTTAAT